>JAVRRP010000956.1:0-12522 GCA_036872775.1 Oleoguttula sp. CCFEE 5521 | reverse complement strand
GGCTCGCATCCTTGAAACCGGATGCGATGCTTGCCGAGCATCCTCGAGAAAACGGGTAGAGCGTTTCTGGGAAGCCGGAGTTGCTCGAGGAGTGTGTATCGATGTACATATGTCTCATTTCCACGGCACAAATGGGCGTGGCTGTAACGTGTGGTGATTGTTGGGCGTTACGGCTCGTGATTGAGACCATTTGGGCTGCTGGAAGACGACCAGAACAGTTCCGTGGGCGTGACTTGTCCGAGACAGCCACGCACATGCGCCCACGCGATTAGACTTCGAAGCACCACGTTATGAAGCCCCAATCGAAGGAGGGCGGGTCGGCGAAAATTGCTCTTTAACATGGTCAAGGTCAATGCAGCCGGAAGGACGTCCAGTCTGCATGTCTCGCTGCAATGATACTAGGGCATTGTCTACGTCTTTCGAGTCTGAACTTCTGCCTTCGAAATGTGCATGCTGCACGCGAAAGACAACAGAGAGCGGAGCACTCGAGGGGCCCTCAATGTGGATAATGCTAGTATATGTTGCACCACGATGACAAACCGCTGCTAGTGGTGGCTAGGAGAGCGTATGAGAATGTGACACTCTCACCGATGGTGCAGATACGCATGTTCTGTCGCGGTGTTGCATACCGGCATTCTCCTCCACAGTGGGTCGCTGAGCGGTCCACTTCTCATGTCCCTCGCGTAACACTTCGACAGTTTTGACAACCAGATCTCTCGGCCATGAGGCGTAGACTATGTATGTAAACACCAACAGCTCATCATACAGTGCGTATTACATCGTGAACAGGTGTACGTGAGTGATCTGTGCAATCACATAATCTGTATCATGTGACCAAATTTTCACTTCTCCTTGAAGTCCGCCGCTTCCTCGTCTCTGCCCCCCATCTTTTCAATGCCGGCGACTGGCGCTCCCACGGAGCTACCTCTTCTCGCACTGTTGCGTCTCCCAGCCTCAGTCTCATCGTACTGAATCAGCAACTCACCGTACTTGCCATATCGGTGCGGCTTATGCTTCGCGATCTTGACCACGGTGAAAGCTCCCTTGATACCCTGCGCTTCCTGAAAGATTTCATCCATTTCCTCGAGAGAGCGGTAGGCGGTCTCGGGGTAGAAGAAGTAAGTGCACGGAACCATGAAGGCGTTAATTACCGCGAAAATTATGTATGTTTTGTAGCCAATGCTCTAGCAATCAAATTAGCGAAGTCTAGGTCTACAGAGCGAGCGTGTACGGACCGCGAAGGCCACAGGTGTGACCATTACGACCATGAAGTTCCAGATCCAGTTGCCAGTAGTGGAGATTGCGTTCGCAGGAGCCCGAATGGACAGCGGCGTGATCTCAGCCGGGTACAGCCACGTCATTCCGAGCCTATTCAACCGTCTTGTCAGCGTCTCCAAAGGCCTCAATGGTCGCGGATTCCTCACCAGCCAACTGCGAAGAACGAATTGAAAACGAATAGAAAGACCGCGGCAGCGATACCAGCTGGCTTGCTAACATGCGAGGTCGTCCCAGCAAGTACAGCCATGGATAGTGCTTGTCCAGCAGCGCCGAATATCATGAGCTTGCGGCGCCCGACTTTCTCGATGATAAAGATACTGATCCATGAGGCTACGAAGTACTCCGTACCGTTGAGGGCAGCCAGAAGGCGGCTCGTGAAACTGCCGAGGCCAATATTATTCTCGAAGATCGTTGCCGCGTAGTACGTAATGATATTGATGCCAGAGACTGAGAAAAAGGGTTAGTGGAATTCGAGGTCGGCGTGGAAAGTCGAATAAGCGGAATTTTCGGATTCCCCCTCCCTTTCCCCCCCTCCCCCCGGGGGGATGGGAGGTGATGTACACACTCGAATGACTCACTCTGCTGGAACATCTGGATTCGAATTAGCGATGTTGCGCAACAAGCAGTATGGCGTCTGGCTTCACGAACCTGATTCACATAGGCCAGTATTGTGCGGTGCAGGTTCCGGTTTCGATTCGGGGTGAAGCAATCGGTGAAGCCTCCTTTGGCCATTTCGAATACAGTGTCCTTGATAGCGTGGAACTCGTTCTGAATCTGGGCGTCATCTTCGGGCAAGTTCGACAGGGCGCCCAGCACCTCGAGAGCTTCTTGCTCGCGACCCTTGAGGATCAGCCTGTGCGAGAGTCAGCTGCTGTGTCATAGCATCCGCGAGCGTGCATGTGTCTGTAACATCATGATCGTTTGCATGTATGGCGTCACCAGCGAGAGGCCGGCATGGACGAACTACGGATGGAACCGTTTAAGGCTTTGCCTCTTGTCGTCACGACTTCCGTGGGAAAATCTCTCGGACCAGAGTTTTGGCTTACCATCGTGGAGATTCGGGTAACCCAGGGATCATGATAGCCACAAACAGCGCCATCAAGATCTGGAACGCCTACTCATGGTCGTCAGCTCATTGCAATCATATAGTGCAATCGCATCACTTACGATGGGGAACCGCCAGGCGATGCTTGATGGCTCCAGGAAGGAGAAGCCCAAGTCGATCCAGTATGACTGCGATGCTATTAGCGACAGCCATCAGGCCAGAGAGGCTGCTCAACCCACCAGCATCACGCCGAAGACAATGAGACTGCCTTCTATCATGACCATTTGGCCCCGACGATGCGACTTCGATGTCTCGCTTTGCCAAGTGGGAACGGTACTGGTGTTCATGCCTAGCTACTGTCAACATGTCATTGATTACAGCACTCATCATACGCCAAGACCCACCATTACCAAAGCCTGTGATCAATCGAGCAACAATCAATTGAGGAAGCGAGAAGGACGAAGCCTGGATCGCGGCGCCGACCACCATGATCTTGACGTCAAAGTCAGCAAACACACGGTCATAGCATCTTTCCAGAGCATACCGAGCTGCCGATAAAGATCGTCTTCTTCCTCCCAAGTAGATTCCCAAGCCATATCGTCGCTACCGCGCCGAAGAAGCAGCCAAGCGTGTAGCCTCCGACCGTGATACCTTGGACATTCGATGCAGTGCCTTGTTCGGCCTTGGGTTTGCTGTATACATCGATCTCCGGGAAGTAGCGCAGGAAGGAAGGTAGCGTCAGGAGCCCGCCTAGCACTCCTTGATCGTAACCAAAGAGTGCGAAATCGGTGCCGGCAATGACTGCGATGGCGATGTTGAGGCGCGTGCCCGTCAGGCCGTAGAACTTTTTGCCCATGGTCGAAACCGTGTGTGTGTCGTGTCCCAATATATTAATTCGCACGATCGCGGTGCCTTTGGACTTTCAAAATAATCACACAGAAGACCACACCCACAGAAATGAAACCAAGCAATTGAAGGAACAATCAAGACATGGAGTAGAGGAGATCATAAGAATTTCGCCTACCGTACAATCACACTATGGCATCGCTCGTACTGTGTGATCGACAGATGATGTAGTCTAACGTCCGGCATGCCTCTCTCAGCATCGCGAAGCGCCACTGACACATTCCCGATCACTACCCGTACAGTGTGTAGGTGAGACTCTGCGGTTGGCGCGTGGTCTCGTGGACATAGAGTTGCGGGGTGTGGAGATGTAAATTGGACGTTGTGGAGGTGAATTGCGGTTGAGTGGCTGCATTCTGCGGTACTTTGTCGGTCCGGCGAAATGTGGATGTCAGTGAGAGAGCCGGTTCATAGCGTGGAACGATCAGGCAGGTTACGCGTGTCGTCGTGATACCGCATCGAGGATCGCGGAGGTAGACTGCGGCATTCGAAGGCAGCTACATCCGCGGCGGACAAAATCTTGACAGTGATTGGCATTAGGGGAATGCGGATCGCAGATCGCGGCCAGTGCTTGGCAACGAGAGAGTGGATCTTCGAGCAAGGCAGTTCAGCAACGTCCAAAAGTCGGACTTTGCCTGGCGCACAGAAAGCGCACCTGGAATCCGGATTCTGTGGCTTGATGTTGGCGAGAGAGAGGAGAATTGATCGTGTCGTTATTGCCCAGTCCACACGTGCAACACTTCCACGAGCACCGCAACATAGCACATCACTGTCACGGACAAGCTGAAAGAAGCAATATCCTCGTGTCTGACTTTTGGTGTCTACAACTGAGGTAGTTCCGCGAAATCGACACATTTCTAGGCACACACAACCTTCAGCCTAATCAGCTTCTCCAGCCCAGCCATGGCAACGCTACGCTTCTGGTACAAGATCCTCGATAAGGCGCCTCCAAGACCACTGCCGAGAACGCTTCCATTGTCCTCTTTGGACGCGAAAGATGGGTTCATCCACCTCTCAGTCGCAAGCCAGATTCCCATCACGGCTGGGAAGTTCTTCAGCACCAGCAGTAGCCTCTGGATCTTGAAAATACAACGTGAGAGACTCGTTGGACGTTTCGAGTTTCCTGCTCCGTACGGCGAGGTATGCCCTCATCTACATGACTCCGACGAGGGTCTTGGCAGCAATAATGTTATGGATGTGATCGAGATGCAGAGAGCTGCGAACCAGGAGTGGGAAGATGTGCCGGCGATGGCTGAGCTGGAGAATTGACCCTGAAGCTCCTTGCAAAACTTGGCTTTCGATCAATTCAGTGAGGCCAACTGCTTGCCCTTTCCCTCTGCTCCCACAAAATGCATGTTTTCCTCGGTCCGACTTGAACATACGGTGGCTAAGCTTAGCGAACGATACTCAGCGCTGAGGCGCCCCGTTCGAAACTTGGTACGAAATTCCTCAGAGGCGGTCCCACCCCTCGGCAACATCTTACCTGACATCCACTGCTACGGTCGCATGGAAGCTGCCATATCGTGTGATATAATCGATGGACGCTGGTGCTGCGCGAAGCCTCGTTGCGAAGCGCCTTTATGCCCACACATCGAGGGGTTTTGATCTCTACTTCTCCACAGCCTGAAAGGCACTGTGGGGGTACAGAGGCACACAACGCAGCTCCTCTTTTACGCACCGCCAGCAAAGACGCACACGACTCAATCACTGTTCTCCGCCTAGAGGAAGCTTCTCGAAGTCGTGGTGATCCAGGCATTCACTGCTGTGGCTGCTTTGACGCAGGCATGACTTACGTATCAGCTCTAGGCGAAAGCGGAGGTGCATTGTTGATCCGCACTTCTAGCAACGTACTATACCATCAGACTACTGGGAATGAGAATGACAGTGTTTGGACTGGTGAGGACATCGCAGAAGATCAACTGCATGTTCTGGGCACGGAAATGGTGCTGCCCGCTCCGTGACTCTGGCACACCGCAGACCTATGTCGGCATCCTGCGGACTCTAATGCAACGTTCGCAGACCACAGCTTGGCGGCGGTACGGGTAGACCAACATTCATCTCCTCCGCTCACAAAGTGCGGATCGAATTGCGAGCATCCTTATCGTCTCTCTGCCGAGCACGCATAATTCCTTACTTGACGACCTTCCTCCTCTTCGTCACCTTCTCAGCATCTCCCTTCGCTTCTCCCATACCTGTCTTGGCCTGGCGACCGCGCTTCTTCGTTGGCGGCCCATGCTCTGCTCCACCTGGCTTGAGCAAGCCGACATCCTTCTTACCCACTCCCTTAACCTGCCCCTTCACCTCCTCGGTAGCGGCGTCCGAGAATCTGGCCGAGCGTCTCTGTGTCTTCACATTCGGGCTGTTGTTCGCAGCTGACTTCCCAGGTTTTATCAGGCACTTGTTTCGGTACTCTTTGCCGCTCAGGGGCCGTGACGCCGGACAGAGCTCTGAGCTCATTAGCCATCGTCGATCTGTGCGTAGGGCCCTGACTGGTCTGCGACTGTGCTCTCGATTGGGGCGCTGTGGCTTTCTGTGCTCGAGTGGGTGGTAGTGTAGTCACGTTGGCATCCCCGAGCTCCAACGGAGATTCATCGCCCTTACATTGCTCATCGTTTGCTTGCAGCTGCGTCGTGAGGCGTGATTCCTCGCTGTCGGCCTGCTTGCTTCGCTTTTTTGGCCTGTGATTGGTAGCGGCAGCCGACTCCCTCTTCTTGTTCTTCTTGTCGTCGACCAAGAACCTGTTGCTTCCATCATCGGGCGTCGTCCGCAGCCGTCCTTTCACGTCCTCGAATCCCTCCGCAGCCAGATCCTCATCGTCCTCAACTGACTCGGCACCGCGCTGCCTCGCGTACGTGAAAGGCACGGGCGAAGATTCCGGAGTGTCACCCTCCCTCTGCTCCTCGATCATCGCCGCACGAAGCGCTGCAGCTCCCGGCGTAGTCTTCGTGCGCCTGCCTGAACTGTACGGCAGGGCGGCGCGAGGAGTACGTGGTGCCTGCTGAGCGGTATTACCTAGAGCCATCGTACTTGGTGGTGTGTGCTCGCTGAGGTCGGTTTTCATTACAAGATCGCCCGCAGTGTGTATGAGATGTGCCGTATTTAGTGTGACAAGTGCGGAGATGGTCGCTTGCTCCGCGTCACTGAGTCTGGCAAGAACGATCTGAGTTGCGGCAGGTCGGTCGCCACCTGCCATGTCGATTGACATCGGACCTCCAGATTCTGCGACGGGAGAGACACGCTCCGCATCGATCGCGGGCTCCTTCTTGGTGTGTGTATCGTTGTGGTGGTAGAGTCGTGTGGTCGTCTCTGCATGCGGCAAGGCATTCACGTTCAAATCAGGCTCCTGCAATGCTGCTGTCCTTGCTGCCGCCGCCACCTCCCCCAGTGACTTCGATGTCGCCTCATCATTGACAAGACCATCGGGACCGGAAGCGCTTACCTTTGCGATCTCCTTTGGCAAGGTTCCCGCCGTGCTCGCTTCTGCGTCCTCGTGCGCAAACCATGCGTCGATGGTCCGCAAGCCGTGGGCGTGAGCCTCTACTGAATGGCGCAGATTGACGCTAAGCGCGACTTCCAGATCCATCTCCGTGATCGAGTGCATGTTGAATGTCATCATCGACAGAGCGTGTGCTGTAGATGTTGCCAAAGCGGGGTCCTGTTGTCAGAAACCCCTGAAGGTGAAGGTGTGGTGTGGTCAGGGTGCGCGGTGATGTAAACAGTGACAACACGGATGTGATACCACGTGCGGGACGGCAGAGGTGTCCAACGTGCCTGCCTCCCATATTCTCCTTTGCTCGTGATCGGGGTTGACTGAAGTAAGAGTCTTTGCGCTGTTGACAGGCCTTTCATGGAAAATACCATAGAGATGCAGCAGCGCCATGCCGACATTGAAGATTCTGAGACACTGAAATCGACCTTAGCATTGCTCTCCGCGCGCAGTGTTCATTTTCACAAGCAATGCGCCTCGATGGCAGCCCCAAAAGACCTCAAAGGAGATCGTAATTCGACCCATCTTATCCGGCCATTCAAATTTGTTCCCACGGGAGCACCTCATTATAGTCCGCCCAAACTCCAATGCCAACCAATCCATCTTGTGTCATGCCCCAGGTGTTTGCTCTCGATGGCTCATTCAGCCGTCTGTATAGCTCTCTCCCGCCATCGTCAGAATGGTATCGCATTGCTGACAGCTCCTGATGTGTCCGCCGGATACCCTAGCATCTTCTTTCCGGTCTCGGTCGCGCAGCAGCCACAGAGCAGCGATGCTGGCCAGCAAATAATCTAAAGCAGTCAGCTTCCCGATTATCGCGCTTCAACGGTCTCTGTCGTACAGCAAGCAGGACGGCTATCAGAAAGCCGAGCGTTGGTCCGACGACTTTCAGATGGCAAGGATTTTGATCTGGACGAAAGGGAACTCATCAGCGGGATGGCACTCAGAACGCCGCAGAGCAAAGCCCACCTGTGCCGCACTGAATGCACACAACGGGAAGCGGCAGGCAATCCATTTGGTCTTGTATGCAAGGTGATCGCTGCTGAGAATCGAAGGTATAGTATCACTCTCTCTAGATCGCAGATAATAGATCCTCCGAAGCTAGTGTGTGGGCAGAGTGCTGATGGAAATGTCCAAACGAACAGTGAAAGTACGAAAAGGATAGAAGTGAGATTGAGAGATACACTTCCTTGAACCAGTCAATGCAGGATCACCCTTACGGCCATTGAGGGCAATGACTGCGGATGCTGCGGTGGGAAAGATTTGACCTGGAAATGTAAGGTAAGTGACGTCTGGTAGTGGAGCTGGCTATGTAAAACGGGAAGACGTTTCGCTGCTATCTACCCCACGATCGCGAGCCGCACTGCTTGCATTTTACAGGGAACGTAAGCTCCTGGGGAGAACTTGCGAAACGAACAGGTCCTGCCTGCGTTGCCATTATCGCTCTCAATCTGATCTCTCCCTCATCGAAGAGATCCGAACATGTACCGCTCCGGCTTGAGCGAAAACTCGAGATATGCTCTGATGGAAAAGGCGCCATTCAGAAGCCTTTACATCGGCTTTGCCTTGACTGGTCCCACCAATCGACCATGGCCTGGAATGAGGATGTAGCCCGCAGCAACTAATTGCACGGAGGGTGAGGTGGGCGAAGTGGACGCAAGCCCGACTGGCATACTGCAGGTGCAGGTGCAGGTACACCTTGACGTGTAGAGGCCTTCTATTCAAGTCAAGATATCCAAGATAAGGTCTACTCGCAGGCGCAGTCGCATGATCTGTCGGCCAGGACCGCTACACGGTCGTCCAGGAGAGCGGTATACACTGATCCGAAAGGTATGAAAATGGTAAGTGGCTCTCTATTATGTGCTCGCGAGTCGTACTGCGCTGTCGCGTCCACGATACCATGCGGCTTTAAATCAGCCGACGGAGAGAGCAGCTTGATTAGTGAACAATCCTCGGCAACGGGAAACCTTCTTTACTCCCTCCGCCAACTCTATCTGGATCACAAACACAGTACCATCTTTGTATTACAAACGTTCAGGATTTCCAATGCCGAGAAGTAGACAAGGCCATCGCGTGGCTATTGTTGTGACGCATCACACGTGCCGTCTAACCGTCAATACGGCCGCAGCATTTCTTGTACATAGAGGCGTCGCTCGCTGAGAGACCAAGACTACATATATGTAGCTTGACGTCTAGCAGTCCTGTTACAAGTGGACATCACCAGCCATGGAAAAGCCAATTCCAGCACCGAGCGGCGATGCTGCCCTTCCGGAAGTGACTAAGTCCAACTCTGTTGAGAGCAGTGCGACCAAAGAGCTTCAAAACACTGAGTTCGACGATGTAGGCAGCGAGAAGGATGAGTCGCCCTCCGCAAACAGGAATCTCTACGATGTTGAAAAGGGCGAGGTCAAGAGCGAAGAGCCGAAAGCTCAGCTTTCTGCAAACGACTGGAGCAGTCCACATGACCGCGAGAATCCGCAGAACTGGTCCACAGGGAAGAAAGGTAAGCGACGAATTCCCACTCGCCCGCGAATGGCTACTAACCTCGACATTCTAGCATACCACACCTTCTCAACGGCATTCCTAGGTTTTGCAGTCACATGTGGCTCATCACTCATCACCCCCGCGACGCCAGAGATCGCACGCGAGTTCGGTGTCTCCAGGACTGCTGCCATACTCACCCTCTCTCTATACACTCTTGGTCTGGCGCTGGGTCCAATTCTTGCAGCACCTGTATCAGAGACTGCGGGAAGACTGGTTGTCTACAAGATCACCGCACCTTGCTTCATGCTGTTGATAGTAGGCGCCGGCTTCAGCAAGTCATTCGGCAGCCTGCTAGTCTGCCGTCTTCTCGCAGGTACACTTGGCGGACCCGTACTGGCAGTGGGTGCTGGCACGAACGCTGATATGTATTCGGCTCGCGATCGAGCCGTGGCCTCGGCCTTCTTCATCATGATGCCCTTCCTCGGCCCGTCACTTGGTCCAGTCATCGGCGGCTTTGCAGCGCAGTACAAAGGCTGGCGATGGACACAGTGGTGCACAATCTTCATCGGTATAGCTGCAACGATACCTGTCTTCTTTATGTCCGAGACCTACCGGAAAGTATTGCTAAGACGTCGTGCGAAGCGGCTCGATCTCCCACCCCCACCGACACCGCCGGTGACAAAGCTTGGAATGATCAAAGTCCTGCTAACCATCACGCTACTTCGGCCGCTGCACATGTTAGTGACGGAGCCCATTGTGGCGTTGTTCAGCATGTACAATGCGTTCACCTTCTCCGTCTTGTTCGCCTTCTTCACAGCCTACCCATTCACCTTCGAAAGTGTCTACGGGTTCAACACATGGCAGTACGGGTTGACCTTTCTCGGAATCGGACTTGGGGTGCTCTGCGCTGTCGTGACAGCCATTCTCGTCGACAAGACATACTACGCCAAGCATCATCGCATTGCTTTGAGTGAAGGGCGCGTCAACGTGGCGCCAGAGTATCGATTGTTGGCTGGTCAGCTGGGGAGCTTGGGCATACCGATAGGGTGAGTCCCAAGATCCAACACCTGCTCGCCATTGCTCGGTCGCTGACAATTGCGCAGCTTGTTCTGGTTCGCTTGGTCCGCTCGAGCGGATGTGCACTGGATCTCGCCAGTGCTTGCAGGCATCCCTTTGTAAGTTCGACGGCTTCGCCACCCCGATTGTTACCTGCTGACTGCGTCCAGTGCGTGGGGTAATCTCTGCATCTTCATCTCAGCAGCAACGTACCTCATCGACATTTACGGTCCCCTCAACGGCGCATCTGCGCTGGCTGCAAACGGCGTGGCTCGGTACAGCATGGGCGCTGTGTTCCCGCTATTCACCTTCCAGATGTACTCACGGTTGGGCGTGGCGTGGGCGACAAGCTTATTGGCATTCATCAGCGTCGCAATGCTGCCAATCCCGTGGATCTTCTTCAAGTACGGGCCCAAGATAAGAGCAAAGAGCCAGTACGATGTGGTGAAATTCTAGGATGTACCGGCCGAGCAGAGAGGAAGGAATGGCGGGACTGGGCCGTACCTGCCTTGCACTTGACATGGCATTCAGCCTCAGGTAACTTTATATATCTACGTACAAACAGATAACCACGCTAGATATACGGTGCTTTCCGAGCATCAGCACTGTTCATATGTCAATTGCCGAACTCGCAACAGCTGTTCAACGAGACAAAGTTGAGAGTGTCTTGAAGACAGACAACTGTGCTTCAAACGAGATCACGGAACGTCACGCTTAATCGCCCCCATACTCACAATCTCTCGGGAGCGTAAAGATTGCTCAAGTAAACATCGACCACACCACAACAGTGAAGGTCTACCAGGTCTGCTGTCGTGAGAGACACTTACCCCAACTTCCGCCGACCAACTAATCAAGGTGATCTCTCATCGTCGTTCTCGCAGCAGGAGCACCATCACAGCGCTGTCGATGGTAGCTTGATAGATTCTTAGGCGTTTGAGAAAGCGGAGGCGACACACCATGAAGATCCTGGGGCTTCACGGTACAGCCTAGGCGTGGGATCAGATCCGTAGAGTGCAGCTGAGAGTTTTATATGATACAACCAGACTGGTGAGAGTCTGCGCCGCAAGATGAGGGCATTGACTCGCCGGATCGAGGAAGCAATTCCAGACGTCACATTCAGCTTTACCACAGCCCAGATACGTCTTCGACTGCATCACGACGATAGCACATACTCAGCCTTAGATCTGCGAGGCTGGTTTGACGCATCTCAGGCCTCCGATCCTCCATACGGTCTCCTGACGAGTCTTGAGGACCTTGCCGTGATTCTTGACCGCGAAGGACCGTTCGCCGGCATCGTTGCATTCTCGCAAGGTACCATACTGGCGGCCATGGTAGCCTCTCTCCTTCATGGCGTGACGATGTTCGAGGCGCACGAAGCGGCTGTTCGGAGCGGAGCGGAGGCTATGCATTACCCTAAGTGCTTCAGAGCGTTGCGACACCCCCCGCTGAGATTTCTGGTCTTGTGTGCGGCTCGAGCGGCGACGGAGAGGTACTACGACTGGTTGTCCCAAGAGAAGCTCGGCATTAAGTTGTGTCACATAGTAGCTAACTTGGATTCTGTGGTTCGCTACGAGGATTTCCAAGAGACTGATTGGCCGCGGAGAGCCAACAATGATTGTACACCCCGGTGGGCACCATCTGCCGACAGACCGGCCGAGGCAGGATGCCATTGTTGACTTCATCATGGCTGAAACATAGGAGCGTCGTGCAACATAAGCCGCCTGATCAGACGGAAGCCGCTTGGACAGACCATGCTGTATCTCCGCCTTTCCAAGGGACTGAAGTGTTGATGGCGACGAGTCCTTATTTACATCTGCACTATGCGCATCACAAGAAACAAATATGCATTTCGTGAACCCACAATGCACACAGGTCGATGCGGTTATGGTGTACGCAGGAGCCACGCTGTCTTCAAGTGACGCCATGAAAGCGCAACAGGACTCGCGACGCATTCGAGAGTAGCGTGAGTATCCTCAGACATTCGGATAGCGGAGGAAGGTGCATGACAAATGTGCCGAAGAACCCAGCAGATCCAGGGAGCGTTCAGATTTCATGAGCTTCATTGCAGTGCCTCTACGTGAACGCTAAGGGGCCCTTATATGTCAGTCTCGATCAGTGCCGAATGAATGACATCCCGATTCCAACTCCCCGGTAGAATGCTGTCTGTCAGTCACCAGATCACGCAGCTACCCTCCGAACACTTCGAATCAGTATGACAGTTCTTTCCGAGTTCCCGCTCGCACGGAGCGCAGTAATCTACCTGCATTTA
>JAVRRP010000955.1:0-12532 GCA_036872775.1 Oleoguttula sp. CCFEE 5521 | reverse complement strand
TCTACCCTCGTCGCGCATCGCCGCAGACCTGGTCGGCACCCTCGCAGCCCTGCACGCTGGCCCGCCGCGCGCTCGACTACCGCGCCGCGCCTTTTCTGCCCTTCTGCTGTGCGGCTAACGCCTCACGTGCGTGCGACTACTGCCCGCCCGCCGGCAGCATAACCTTTTCTGACACCCGGAGTCCAACCACGGTTGGCGCTGACCAAGTCTCACACTCGCCTTGTTGCACCACCCTCGACCGAAGGTGCATGAAGCCTGCCGGTCGCCCTCGCCCTCCACCCTGCAGCTCCGATACGGCACCTCCTGTTATTATTGACATACTCGACCACGCGTCTCTTGTGGACGCACACATCTACTCAATCAGCGGGCATGGTAAGTCTCTCCCTTTTCTGCAAGAGGTCTCTTGTGTGTGCCTTGTTGCCTTGCTGGACCCAGTGTCGAGGCACAAATTCTCCGCAATGCTGGTACCCGGCGCAAACGCCTTATCCCGGATACCTGCCTGCACTGCTGTCACCAGACGAGCATCTCCATGCTGCTAGCTGCACAACGTGCTGCACGACCCTACGCGCCCAGCTGACAGCCGCCCCTCGATGCTGCATCGCGGACAACGCATAACATCACCAAAACAAACGGGCGTATGCATGGCCGTTGCAATCACCGAGTTTCACCATGTCCGCCGTCTTCCTGTCACAAACGCTGCTGAACTCTGTGCTGCGGACCGGTTCCTACTTTCCCCACTACAGCCCCTCTGGATGACATGACACCTCCGGCCGCCTGGACTTCGCTGCTTGGCTCTCCCACGCTGTCCTGACAAGGTCTGCACTCTTGTGGTACCTCTGAGCCATACCCGCCTTTTCCAGCAGGGATCCGCAGGCATCTTGCCATCATTTCTCAAACGCCAACGTGCACAACTTTGACTGCACGCCATGCACGACAATACAATTGTTGAATTTGATGACTGATATGTGATCGCTTAGAATCATCAGCAGCACTCCCAGCAACAAGGTCTCCCGGCACCCTACCCTCTACAGCATCCTCGCCAACAAGGTCTGATTCAACAATATCGACCCAACTCACCGCATCAATCGCGTGCCCTGCAGTCGCCGATCCAAGGACCTCACTTGTCGCATGCATCGAGCCAAGGTCTTCACCAGAACCAGTCGCCATACATTGGCGCTGTCCCAGGATTGCCTGCCCAGCATTCAGGTGAAGCGACCTTCTTCACTGCTCATCCTAGTCCATATAGTACCAATAGTGCTGCTGGCTCTTACGCGTCGTCGGGTATGTTGTTATTATTGTCAACCAGTGCTTGACTTGTTTGTTGATTAATCGATGATTCGAACGTGCTGACCATACCTCTAGAGCCAGGCGAAACAATGGCGACTCAAGCTGCCACCAACCGAGCGCCATATCCTCCCATCAGCAGCTATCAGACGCCTCAATCGAACTCACCGGCATCCATACACTCACCACAGCACGATGCACAGGGGCGTCCCATCTACGGGTTTCCCCCAATCGGTCAATCCATGTACTACCCGCAGCCGTACCAAATGTCGCAACCATCGCCATACGCGCCATACCCACAGCCACAGTCACAGCACCAACCGATGACATCGGCTCCCGGCACGCTGCTCTCGCATCAACAGTCGCAGCACTCGATGCAGCAACCGCAGCATCCTTCTCATTCACAGCCAGCAATGATCGATGCGAAGCCATCGCAGGCATCGCTTCAACGACAATCATCGATCATGGCTCCTCCCCAAGGGACACCACAGACACCCGTTGGTCCAGGGATACCGCACATGGCCTCCGCGGGTTCCGCGAGCGGGCAGAATCCCAGCCCAGCTCCCGGACCGATCCCTGCTACCACACCACTGGTTGTGCGCCAGGATGACAGTGGGGTTCAATGGATCGCATTCGAGTACTCGCGCGATCGCGTGAAGATGGAGTACCAGATACGATGCGATGTCGAGTCTGTGAATGTCGATGAGCTATCGCAGGAGTTCAAGTCGGCGAATTGTGTCTACCCGCGTGCATGCTGCGGCAAAGATCAGTACAAGGGCAACCGCCTACACTACGAGAGCGAATGCAACGCTGTGGGCTGGGCTCTCGCGCAACTGAATCCAAACCTGCGAGAGAAGCGCGGTCTCATACAGCGCGCAGTGGACAGCTGGAGGAACAGCAACCAGGATCCCCGACTGCGCAGTCGCCGTGTGCGAAGGCAGGCAAAGATTCATACGAGAAAGGCACAGATGCCAGGGACTGCTGGGCAGCTTCCTGGCGGACCCGGCAGCGCCGGCATGCCACCACACGCCATGCCTCAGAATCAACCACGACCACCTCACATGGGACCGGGTGGATCTATGCATCATCACCAAGACGCTGGCGATACGGGTGAAGATGTCAGTGGTATGTACCACCACCCGATGTGATTGCGAGCAGGCACTTGCACAGCCGCCTGGAAGCGGACTGCGACGAGAAACACGCACATGGGCATGACCCTGTATACCCTTCGTACATTATCACGCTACGAGCACCGCATTCCCTGCGTCTGTCATTCCTCCACATACATATTCGTACTTGTTCTGTTGCGTCTTGATCTCGCTTCACACCAGGATCCCGAACGTCGCACTTCGCTTCAGACAAGATCGACCGCTAACTTGCTTTTTAATCTAGCCGGAAATGACTACACGGCTACATCCTCGAATCAACACGCTCAGCAACCACACTCCGCAAGTGGTCACGCGGGACCATCAACACCCGCTCGCTACCAACAATCATTCTACCCGCAGTATCCCCAGCAGCCTGCTACCGGCGGCGCGCAGATGCCGACCATGCATGACGCTATGGACTCGATGCCTACGCATGCTTCAACACACTCTGCGCCCGCTATCACTGCTGCTGTCAAGCATGAGGATGAAGAGTCGATGTGCCTGAGAGCAAGCGCAGGAAGTTCATCCTCGTCGATGATCACCAGCGTGGCACTCGCGTGCGGGTGCGGGTGATGCTCGACCAGGTCAAGATGGACGACATGCCTGATGCGTATCTTCGGACTAACGCTGTGTATCCTCGCTCTTACTTCCCGCGACAGATGCGCTCCCCTCCTGGCACGCCGTCGAAGGGGTTATGGGATGATGAGGATGATGGCGTTGAGGCTGAGCCCGGTACGACGCTTGTGCCAGTCTCGATCATGGACGGAAGTGAGGCTAAGCTGCCTGTGCCGAGGATGACGAAGGGGCGGAGGGAGACGGAGGTTGCGTTGAACGAGCTCGGGTATCGCATGAGCTGGAGTCAGGCGCGGACGTTCAATGGCAGAACGCTGTTCTTGCAGAGGTCATGTATGTTTTAGATACACTCAAGACTGGAAGAGGAAGCGCATGCTGACCTGTACACGTAGTGGACGCCTACCGCAACAAGATGAGGAGCACGATGATCGCTGGCGGACAGGAACCGGCTACAATTGCGCCGCATTTCGAGACGAGGCCCGGAAAGCGAAAGTGGCTCGAGTGGAACAAAACGGCGAGGTCGGCTCCCGGATCGCCTTGAACGCAGCGTCGCGTTCGCATGTCCTGTTACGATCAAGTAACACGCTGGAGAAGAGGTAGAAGCCAGAGCTTTCGGGGCGGAATCAACGCAAGGGACATAGCAGCTGAGCTGTCCGAGGGGGCCCATGAGTCGTTGGCAGCTTCGGTCCCTCACAGTACGTGTGGGCGCCGCTGTTGCCAAAGCTATCACCGGTCCACGGTATGCCGCAACCGCGGCACCTCTGGATTGCAACAAGGAAGAGAGTCTGGGAGGATATGACCCACGAAGCAACGAGATGGGAACGGCTGTAACAAAGGATTAGAACATGTCACTACGTCCTGTAGTGATAAGCTTCCACGTTTCACCACGCCCCCAAGCTTTCCCATCGTATCCGACCTTGATTTCGTGCCGCGAACGTACTTGGTAGTCACTTCTAACGACTTGGTTATTAGCCTTTTCAACGGCCACCCGTGCTTCCGCAGCGGACTCCGCGCGCTACGCCAGAACTACCCCTCCATCGTCATGCACGTCAACTCGTAGCTCTCCCGAGAAGCTCTTTCGTGCAAACAGCATCGCCGGATGTCGCCAACGGCGAGACTGTCACATGCGCTTTTGAGTTGCTGATAAGGAACGCCGTTGGTGGTCACGAGTCGAATGGATGCTTTGTTGTTGCTATGTGAGTAAGGGATGCTGCGGTAGGTATTGCTTCCTATCCTCTCAATCACTCACCTCTGCTATTGTTGCTATCATCAAGCTCCCTGGAGTCTGAGAATCTCCGTAATAGAAGCTCGTTGTCCGTGCTAATACCAAACGCACCGTGGTGTCAAAGTCTTGGGCAGTCCTCATCGAGAGACGCTACTCGCTATTCGCTGAGCGCGACGGAGTGGGTGCCCTCTCGGAGTCCCAGCGACTGCGAGACAATACTTGCGACTTCGGTGGCAGTAGCACAAGTACCCTTCGAGATTTTGTAAGCGCAAAGTCCACAGGAGCCCATGGCGGCGCCCACGCCAATGCACCAAGTGCTCCAGCTCCCCGAGCTTCTGGAAATTGTACTTTTGAATCTTTCCCAAAGGGACCTGCTCCTCTCCCAGCGAACCAATACACACTTCCGCTCTACCATCGCCTCGAGCCCGAAGCTCCAGCGCGCCCTCTTTCTCCTCGCAGACACCACTCCACTCCAACCACCCTTCGCAAATACATTGACGCCGCATCCTGGGCGCAAGCCGGAGAACAACCGGCTGCTAATCAAGGCCTTTCCTGGAGTACTTCCCACGACCTCCCACGACCTCATACGTACTATCCCTTCCGCCTCAAACCCCCGGGAGTCTCACTCTCCAACGATAGACTACTACGCCTGGTCACTGAGCATCTCATTTCCCTCTCTTCCTTCCGGCCCAGCATCTGCCGTGCTCGAGCCTACAGCCCCATGGAGGCGCATGTATCTCTGCCAGCCACCGTGCAAAGCACTACATCATGTCAAGCGATGGCGAAGAAGCAAGAAGCCGGCTTTCGAGAGGCAGGAAGGGATCACTATGGGTGACTTCGTGGATGAGGCTATTGGTTGGGGAGAGGGCCTCGTGAGCAGTGACGGCGACTGGCACCTCGAGGGAATAGTGGGCTGCGCAGAAGACGAGCCGTAATACGAGAGCGAATGAGATTGGAAGTTCTCGTATCCCTGGTGGGTCAAGTGAGTGCGACGGGACCTGTAACAGCACAGCATATGTGCGCTCGCGGCGCGTAGCCAAACGACACCGTGGCAGACGAAAAGCCCCAGGTCGGTCCAGGATCACCTCGCACATGCTGGGCGACAACAAGGAGGGACTACGCTACAAGGCGAAGTGGTTCACCATACTCTGCGCGAGAGAAGTCACGAGTTGGATGGCAGCGATTGACATGCCCTGATGCGACCCCTGAGGAGTCTGCTTGCCAGAGGCGATTACTAATCGCCTGCTTGGCGGTGGTCTCGGCTGCACCGCTTGCATGAGGTTGGTAGCCTTCAATGCTGAGCCCAATCATGTCGACCAGACGATCCGTCGTACGCACCTCATTTGAGTCTCGAAGTGGGGATACTTCTCAAAAGTCAAGAGCCGTCGCGGGTTGTTTTGTTCAATATGCAGATGCGACGTCCTCTGAACCTAGACCTGGCCAAGGTCTTACTGGGGTTTTTCGATTGTGTGTTGATATAGGTCCGCCAGCAAGATATCTCCCTTTAAATGCTGGTGACCCTTCGAATTTTGTAGACTGGTAGTCGTATGAAGTCTTTCGCGCATTGCTCTCCTGTATAGTCTGTAGCGATCGTGTGCTTCTGTAAAGAACGCTGGAGGTGAGAAACTACCGTACCACACTTTGTCGAGAGCCAATCCAGCCCTGTCATCTAGTGACCAAGACCAGGTGTTCATTGTCGGGAGCAGGAACAGCTCAGCCGCCTGCGACCACATGTCCTCTCGCCGGTCCTCCAGCCAGATCAGTATAGTAACAAGCGTCCATACCGGCCTCAGCCCTAGCCTCAGTGTTGAACGGCCCTTTCACCGCTCCGCGAAAGTACTTCATCACATACCCTCTGAATACCTCCACCGGCTGCGTGCCCTCTTGCTCACAGATCCAGCTCAGCCACCGATGTCCAGTCGTGACGTGCGTAACCTCGTCTCTGTGGATGATCTCTAGCACACCTACACTGTCTAGATCCTTAGCTGTGCGGAACTTGGCGATAGTAAGAGGGTTGATATCTAGGCCCCGCGCTTCGTGGACAAGGGCGATGATGCTTATACGTGCTCGTAAGTCCTCGGAGGTCAAGCGCGCAGACTCCCAGAGGCCGTGATGGACTGGCAGAGCGCCGAAGTGAGACCCCATAGCTTCCAGCCGGGCGCGGAGGAGGCTGAAGTGTTTGGCCTCATCGTTCGCCACCCTTAGCCAGTCGTAGAAGAAGGTTCTTGGTAGTGGCTGCGGCTTGTCACCGCTGCCCAAGGGTGGGGAGGTGCGGAAAGCAGCGAAGCGAACGCAGATATCGAGCGCAAGGTCGATAGCCCACTGCTCGACGTTGGCTAATGCATGCAGCATGGTAACGCGAGATTTCAGCGTGCCGCCTCGGCCTGGATTGGGCATCTCCCATGGCTTCACAGCTTGCAAAGCTTCTCGTGGGGGCTCATCGGGTGGTTTGGCGGTACCAGCGCCTATGATCATAGCATCAGAAGTCTGCTCTCTCGTGGCGAAATTCGAGAACAGTTGTGTAGTAAGCTCGATCTTCCGTTCCGGGTCTGATGTATTCAGAATATGAACACACCATTCGCACATAGTCACATCGTCTGCAAGCTCCGTCATTCTGGCACTATCCTTAACTGTGCTGTCGTGCTTGAACTCGACAACCTCACTGACGCCTTCCATACCTACGAGCGTCACCTCACGTCCAGGTATCTCTACGCTGACCAAGTCATCGCTGATCACCACAGGAAAGACGCAGGCCTTCACGCCAAAGCTCGATTCGCCTGTGCGTAGATCAAAGTCATATGCGTGCCACGGACAGCTCGCGACGTAGCCAGAGTCCTCGAGATCGACGTGCGAGTCTGCCATGGGGCCACCGGCGTGGGGACATACTGACTCCATGGCGTAGTAGGTCCATCCTAATGTGGAGTTGCTCGTATCGGCCACTGAGCAGACTGACGGGCTCAGTGTCGGGAGGCGGAAAAGGATGATCTGGGAGCTCGTGGACAGTGTGATGGTGTAGCGGGTGTGCGTCAGGGAGGCGTGAGTACCGAGATCGATGATCGAATTCATCGTGTATACAGCTCTGTCTGGTCAAATTCCGATTATCCAATATCGGAGTGTTCATGAAAGAATGGCCTGCCAGCGAAGCTACTGAGGCTGGCAAAATCTCGGATTGCGTTCAGATTTGGCAGCATGCCGGCTTTGTCTCGTCGCTCCACGGTTGGTCGACTGAACAATGCTCCTGCCCTTCTCAGGATCTATCACCATTTGCCTCTATCGTTGTGTGTGATAGCTTGGGGAAGAAATCGAAGACCGGGATCCCCTGCTAGCGGACGATCTTTATCATGCCAATTGCAAAGCTTATGCACGCGTGGCACGGCTCGGCCTGTAGTTGTCCGAACTTCTCCAACTCTTCTCGACTCCTTCGGGCCACAAGCTAACAGAACATGACCGCAAGCGACGCCTGATGAATTTCCCCCTTTGACCTACATGTATGATGTGGCACACGGGCTTAGATATCGATGCCGGTCCTAGTATCTCCGACTCTCAATCTTGCATGTCTTCTGGATGGCCCTCCCGATGATGGTTCGCAAGTCACGCCACTGCCTTATCGCATGATGGCAAGGCTGAAAGCAAGTAGCAATGACTTCTCCGAAGCTGGCGTGCAACCGAAGGCATCATTCTGGAGTGCCAGAATAATATAACGTGAGCACCTGGGGCTTGCTGCTATCTTGAGCGTCTGCAAGTTCAAGTAACACATCCACCGAAAAACACCGAGGTACGACGATCTCGAGAAACGGTCAGCCACAAAAGTATGTATGCGCATTCGCGGTACGCCGTTACGAACCCAAGCGGCAGTCCCGCATGTCGTAAGCACTTCACTTTGTTGCTTCATCCCTCTTCACACCTAACCTCACCCCTTCCCTCCGTCGTATCACCACAGCATGCCATGCGCTCCCTCCTCCCCCTCCTAAGCTTCGCGCTCACAGCCCTCTCTGCTCCTTCCCCACCCTTCTTCCGCGCAACCTCCCTAAACGGAAAAGCCCTTGCCATCCTCCCCTTAGGTGACAGCATAACCCTCGGCTGGAAAGACCCCTCTGGCAACGGCTACCGCAAACCCCTCTACGACCTGCTCACAACCGCGAACGCGCACACCACATTCCTCGGCTCCTACGTCTCGGGAAACTTCTCTCAACCGCATCATGAAGGCCACGGCGGCGCAACCTCAACCGTGATCGCTCAGGCGGCGACAGAAATGCATGATAGCGTGGATCCGAGTCTGGTGTTACTGCATGCGGGTGTGAACGACGCGCTTGTAGCTGCTTCTGTTCACGAGCCAGAGCCTATTGCGAGCCTAGGGGAGGTGGAGAAGCTAATCGATCTCGTTACGGAGTTCTGGCCACGCGCGGCAGTACTAGTGGCGAGGATCATTCCCGTTGATCCGGAGGAGTATAGCGAGGGCGTAGAGACGCAGAGGAATGTTGATGCTATCAATGAGCGGATCAGCTGTGAGTTTGTGTGACGCAATCTGCTGGCGTTCAGCTTCACTGATGGGACGGGTTGTAGATGTGGTAGCTCAGCGCGCTTACTTCGGCCGGCGGATCGCGTTGGTAGATATGAGCCATGGCCCCATCACGGCAGCGGATCTTGTAGACTTCGCACATCCAAGCCCCGAAGGCTACGCCAAAATGGCCGACCTGTGGTTCACAGGGATCCAAGACATAGTCGCTAGAGGCTGGGTGCCGGAGCCTTGAGCGATGAGACTACCGAACGCAGTCTTCCGCAGAACCGGCCCCTACGAGCAATCACTGGACTCTAAGTGAGTGAATAATCACAAAGGGGGGCTCCAGGAAACCACACAAACCGACATACCCGCGGCAGCGAACCCGTACTAGAATGCAAACACTCCGTCGCAGAGTCCACGGTCTGCAGACACGCCACCGACGGATCGCTAAACCGCCATATAGCCAGAGCTTACGCGATTGGCACGCGACGTCGCCCTCGTGCGGCTCGTTCGAAGACACGGTTCTTGTCGTGAGCTAGGACACGGTAACGAGATGAGTAATGTTGTACAGCCGTGAAGAGACTGAAGATGCAGAGAGCGTGGGCACGGATCAGTGTCAAGGGCCAACAATGTGTCCTACCTGACCTCCGAGATGGTCTACGGTGAGCAATTATGCAGTGGCGCTTTTAATGGTGACAGGCGCTGACATTACGAATCAAGTTTGAGGATTAAAAACGAGCTTTGGTCGCCAGAGGGGATCGCTCGTCTCCCGAGGCTAGCGCCGAGTCTGATGATATGCGGCAGCGAACAAGCAGTCGGAGGCTTGGACGAGCGCAGATGTAGCTGGGATAAAGGTGGAGGATGCAGTCGGCATACTGCTCTGTACAATGCGCTGAAGTTGCTCTCGGATCTACGGCATCATCCACCTCCTCTCCGGTCTCCGACCACTGTTGTTCTCCTTCCATTCCCGTCCTCCACCAACCCCGCGTCCCTGCCCTCCCACAGTGATGGCTCCAAATCTTTTGTCCTGACCGGAGAACTCTCAGCCGTACTTTCACTAGTCGAACTCCACCATCCCTCTGGTCTCGTAGGCCTTGACGCACCTCTCACTGTAGCCTCGCTCTTCGCCTGTGCAGTCACAGGCGACGTCGGAGACGCGATCGAGGGAATGTAGGAGACCGGGAGAGAGCCCATTCGCCGGTGTGACGATCTCACTGGTGTCTGTGGTCTTGAGGAGGACGGCGGGGTGTTCTGCTGAGGGACAGCCGAGCGGGTAGGTATCGACGAGCGCCGTAACGGCATGGTAAGCAACGTCTCAGGGTGCAGTTGCCGCGGCGATGTGATCCTGCGGCGAGTTTCAGCAGCGTGTCCGTCCAAGGCGGAGGAGTTACGTACGTGGTTTCGTTCTGGGGTGTGCAGAGCAGCCAATAGGGAGGGTGCTTTGGGTGGGGGCGAAAGAGCGAACCATTCCGGGCCTTCATCAGCCTTTTCATCGCCTTCGCTCTCATCGAGCTGCTCATCGGGTGTTGAGCTATCGAGACCCCAATCATAGGCTTGCCGAAGTCGTTGGTCTTGTGTGATGAGACGCAGGCTACGGTCTGAGCCGGAGCCTTCGAGGGTTGAGCTGCCGTTGGCGCCGAGACTCTGTCTGTCGTGGATGCCGCGATCGATGGCTTTCCAGCTTTTTTGTCCGCCTTGGGGTACAGCGTACGTCTGCAGCGCTTCTAGCACGTGCGGGAAGACTAGCTCGTCCACGTCATGCGCCCATAGAAGGTCGAGATGCTCATACTTCTTGATGCACTTCGCGACTGTATGTCTCGGCAGCTCGCGAAGCATGAGCTCGATGTCGACCAAACTATCACTCCCTCCGTACACAAGCACAATAGGCGTTTTGATGTTCCTCGTTGGGAACTTGGCGATCTTGTAGTACTTACTTCCCTTCCCCACGGCCAACGGACTCGATCCCTCATCGTCGAACATCTGAAACGTACCGTGCCGGATGATCTGGAACCAGTGCACGACCGTTTTGACGCTGCTGAACGAGTATAGATGCGGGTAAGCGGCCATCTTCTGGTGCGCGGTGATGTTGTTGGTGTGCCAGCCGAAAAGAAAGCTGAGACTCTTGTCGATGAACCACGTGAAGATCGCTGGGTAGAGCAGGGCTTGCCACATCGTGGCGGAGCCGAAGATCGCGCGGCGGCCGAATGCAAGGTAGAGGATCTCGGGGGAAGACTTGACCAGCGAGGCTACGATACCGCCGGCTAGACCTGGTGGAGCCATAGCTGGCGCAAGGGCAACGAAGACATCGACTTTCTCATTCAGCATGGGGTGGATGGACAGCGTTGCAAAGGCTTGAGCGGTGCCTTGGCTGAAGCCGATGTAGCTTAAACTTGGCTGCTTAGTCGTACTGAGAACATAGTCTATGGTGTCTGGGATGTCGTGGAAGGCGAACTGGTCCATACTGAAGCTCCAGAAAGCGATTTTGTCGGGAGTTGTGTGGAGTGATTTCTTGCTGTATTTGTTGCCCCGGTTATTGCCCAGCCAGACATCGAAGCCTTGCTCGACGAGCATGAAGGGCAGGCAGAGCTCTCGCTCCGTCAGGCATACCCAGACTTCAGAATTCATCATCAAGCCATGATGCAAGTAGACGACTTTCTTCTGCACGCTGCCAGGCCCAGCATTGACCTTCTGATCCTCTTCCCCTCGCTTGTACCCCAGTCTGTGCACTCCGAGCAGGTAGCCATCGCCAGTCTGCACAATGTGCTCTTCAGCAGTGTAGCCGTACAACTCGCAGATGTCCAGAAAGTCGTTCGCCTGAGCTATGGGACTCGAGACGGCCTTCTTCCTGTTGCGACTATGTCTCGAGGCGGGCGAGGAGAGTCTGTTGAAGGCATTGCGGCTGGCTCGGTAGAACCAGCGGACTATGGGCCCGGGGAGCAGGAGGGTGATGGTGCGGATGATGACCTCGAGGGCTAGTAGGGCGAAGGAGGTGATCAGGGCGACGTAGTCCCGTAGCGAGAGTCGCCCAACGAAGGGGACTCGGGGCATGTTGTTGATCTAGATGCGGGCAAGCAATGTAGCGGCAGGGGCTATCGGTTCATATTAAGCTTAGATGGTCTCGACATTGCGAGGGGCAGGAAGACGATGGACAAGCTGCACCTATGGAGAAGAAGCTGGCTGTCCCGTCTCCACCGCGCATTGTTGCGGCTTCTTTGTTGGCCAACTCGAAGCTCGTGAAAGTGTCCGTGCGCGGCATGTGAACATGGCCGTCATCAGACGAACTTCACATAATGTGCATATTACAACATATATCGATACTCGCTCAAACTTGCCCTTTGACCGCCATTGTACACATAGCCCTCCTTCACTTCTCCGACCGCTCCTTCTCAACCTAGATCGTGACCATTCCGGATACGCCGCCCTGCACCATACCTCCATTGTGAAGCATGCCCGCATCCTGCAAAGATATCCGTACGCCTTTCTGACCCGATTCGGATGATATGTGTCTAACGCAAGATTAGGCGCCGCCCTAGCAACCTGCCTCCAGTCCTCCGACTGCGTCCTCATAAACCGCAACACCCCGGCCTCCTGCCTAAAAGACGCCACCCTGAACGCAACCCTCCCCACGCAATGCCACCAGCTCATACGCGGCTACTCGGACTGCAAGCGCGGGCAAGTAGACATGCGCAAACGCTTCCGCGGTAACAAACCCATTTCCACGAGCCAGGAGCTGGAGGCTGGCGGTGGCGAGAAGGGGAGTATGCTTTATGCGGGGAAGGGGGGATATGAGGGTGTTGGGCC
>JAVRRP010000954.1:0-12543 GCA_036872775.1 Oleoguttula sp. CCFEE 5521 | reverse complement strand
GCTCTTCGAGGAACTCATCGTCTGACATGTCGCCATCGCTCATGTTGTGACGCTCAACTGCGATGTGCAGTGGCTCCACAATACCACGCCTGCGCTTTGCAAGATCGCTGCCTTTGCGCTTAGGTGACCGAGGTGGAAGATCGAGATTGTCGCCATGCTCTAGCTGATCGAGAGCGCCTGTCTCCTCGGTGGGAGTCTCCACATCATGCGGCTTGAATCCGGCTTCGATCAGTCCGCTGCTCGAAGGAGGTCTTGAGGATGCAGTGGTCATGATTGAGGGCACATCAGTGACCAGATGCTCGCGCGAGGTCGTGATCGAAGGTTCCGGCACTTGTCGACCCAATGTGGGACTGTCGGTCGACGGTGGATCACGAAGGCCTGCAAATGGGAGCACTGCTCTCGGCTCCGAATTTGCGCCTAGCTCTGCAGCCGCGGTGGGCGTTTCTGGCGAGGTTTCCAATCTCTTAAGAGACTGCCTGCTCATTCTGGCCGACTGTCTTGCACTTGACGGATTCGATAGTGTTGGTTCCGAAGGAGGTGGTGTGGCTTCTGGAATAATCTCGCGCTCAACCTTAGCGACTTCCGTAGGTTGTTGCTCGACTTCGTCTCTGCGGACCTGCGTCTCAATTCGTGGAGATGACGCAACGAGTGGACTGCTCTCTTCCTCGCCGCTCTGCTCGATTCTAGGCTCCAGGTGCTGCTTGTGATTGGGTTGTTCATAGTTCATTTCAATGCCAGAGTCCGGTTTCCTATTCGGTGCGTATCCGTTCATGCCTTCCGTCGGTGCCAATGTCCTCTTTTCCTCGTTCACTTGCGGCTTCACCTCCTCGATGACCGACGGCGCAGGCCTGGGCAGCTCAGGCGCATCATCCGCGAGGGGCGGCAATTGTAGCCGCGGGTTGGACTTCCTGAGCTGCCGTTTCCGCAGTTCCAACGCCTTCATCAAGCGAAGCTTGTCAGGAGTCATTGACGTACTTTTCTGTGAGGACATACTCTTCACACTTCCTCGTGATACTGGGCGCGGAGTGTACTCGGGTTGTATCGGTATTGGCGGTGGCGCGGGATACGATGACATGACCTGCGCATGTGTCAATGTGGCCGGGCCTTGCGACTTTGGCCGGATCTGATCAGGCTTCGATCGGAAGGCCGCTGGTAGCGCGCTGATGCTGGACATAGATGGACGTTTGGCCTTGTCGGGTGACACCATTCGGGGCGCGAGTTTGACCTTTGGCTTGTCGAGGTAGCTGAAGTCGAAGGGTTCGTCGTAAGGTGCCTTCTCGGTGTGCACAGGGAAGGCGCGAACCAGGTCATCAATTCCGGGTGAGGTCTCCAGTGGTGCATCATCTTTCGATGCCGTACTCGGTGGGGTTTCGTGAGTCAATTCCTCTGACTTGACGCTCGCGATCTCTCTTCGCATGGTACCAACATCACTGGCGTTCGAGCTCTGTCGCGCTGATGATCGCGAGTGCAGACTAGGCGATTCTGCGACCCTGGATTGCTCCTGCACCACCGGATTCTGGGCAAGTGGCTTCGATGCGGTCACATCCTTCACAGGCACCTGGGGTTTCGACATTGGGTCTACTTCGTTAGCAGCAGACAGGTCCGACCCTCCATTCGACCCTCCGTAATCCGAGTATGGTGACGGTACCGGAGAGGTTATTGACGATATAGACCGCCCACCGGAGTCCTCCCGTACAAGATATTGCGAGAGCGATGGTTTTGTCACGCCTGACAGAGGCGACGTAGTTCGACCGCTGGTTTCGCTCGAGACGTAAATGGAAGGAGTCGGGCGGTCTGATGGGCGCATCAGCTGATCCACCCGTCGCTCCATCTTATACTGACGGGTTCCGAAGATCTGGCCAGAATTGTTCTGACCTCGAATGCCTTTCCCTGCAGTTCCTGAATCCTCGCCATCCTCGCTGATCTCGTGCAACCGACTGCTCGAGGCCGAAGGCGAAGCTGTGTGTAGTGGGAATGAAGATGCCAGCGATGTGTCGTTCAGCCCGTCCGCTTGCGTAATCTCCAGCAATGTCTCATACGGGGAGTATCGCTCAAGGACATCCTGGAAGTGGACTGCCGTTCGTGCTGCACTTTGTGTCAATTTCCTGATGCCATGTAAGACTCTCTCTTCACGATTCACCCACCTTGGAGTAATCGCGACGTTCCTTCCGGGATGTACTTGATGAGCACCTTCCTCCGCCGGTAGATGATCAGTCCGTACAGCGGCGACTGCTCTTCGTACTTCGCAATTGCATTCCTCGCTTCATGCACTCCATTCTTCCCGCGCGACAGCAGTTCCACCGAGTCTCTATTCACATAGCGTAGCAAGAACCTGCGATCAATTCTCAGCTCCTGCGCTCATTGCGCCCGTCTCAACCCACACTCACCATCCGCCTGCCTCAGCAATCGCTGCCTGGTATGCATCGTATATGTTCTGCGCATCCAACCCATTCAGCGACATGGTCCGAACAACTCCGTCGTAATTGTAGTGACAAGCGTAACGTGATCGCGGTCAAGTGCCGGCGTGGTTCAGGTCAGGGGTGCGAAGCGTCGGCGTGACGGCGCAGTATCGACGACATGAGCAACGATGACAGCGGCGCACTCACAGTATAATAGCGAAAGGTGTCGCGGTAACAGACATGACAATGGCAAATAGTGTGTCAGACTTGATACAGGGACGACAACAGGCAAACCATACAACAACACAAATCTTCGCCCTCGACACGCTCCAGTCACAGGGACCACCAACACACCCGCGCAATCCTGGTTGCGAATCCACCGGCGGCACATCAAATCGTGAGCACAGGGATCAGGACAACCTAAAATACCGTCACCCCCTGGTCATCTGCGGCGTCCGCCCCCAAGTCCGGTCTTCCGCTGCTCTGTCATTTGCTGCAGCAAATGGGCTGATCTGTTCTCCCGCACACTGGATGGACCGAGCACACGGCGTGCATATGAAACCACGCGCAATCGAGTCTGAATCATAAGCCTCTGTAGAGCGTTTCCGCTTGCAGCAAGTGCACTTGAAGACTCGGTCACGAGAACACTTCGACGACACGTTCGAAATCGATATGTCGCGGACGAGCAGCACTCTTACATCATTGCTAAGTCGTACAGCTGTCCGAGAGTTGCAAACGGTGTGATTCTGTCGAATGCATAGCATGCAGGTCCAGGGAGCCTCGGGATGTTATTGAGTTGCAGCTCATCACGGCGGCACCGCCGTGGCGCCCAAGCTGAGCAAGTGCCGTACCGTTCTTTTCGTCAGCCTCGTGGATGCTGCCAAGCCTTCCAGATCATATGTTCTTCTTCTTGTCTCACTTCGCATCGACTGTCCCGTTTCTGCGAACAGATCAGGGTCATGTGTTTTGCCCAATTCTCTATCTAACCTCCCCGAACCATGAACCGATCTGGATTACCTGTCGCGCATTTATCCTGCTGCACAGTGCATTCTCCGGGCTGTGGGGATGCGAAGTCCATCCCGGAACGCAGCTCGCCAACTAGGCACGCAAGTGACAAAAGAAGCGGACCACTCCAGCGATCCGCGTGGTCGATACTGCTAGTATAGACTGCACCGCCACAGCAGATCGCTTCTAGTGCTGCCTGAGAGAGACATTAGAAGGGACCACACTCTCGCTAGTAGCTTAAGTTTGTACATATGCTTACGGTACGGCACATACGGTGACAGCATTGTCGTCGCTGGTGAGTTGCTGAGCGGTTCACTTCTTTTGTCAATGGCGTGGCAGGTCACATGGACTCCGAAGAACGCCCGTTATCGTTATCACGAACCCTATGACGGAGCTCGATAGAAGTCTTTAATGTTGACGGACGCCATCTTGACATGAGACCTACCGTCGGCTAGAGTGGAGCAACGGACTAGCCATGAAGCATATCTACGACGTGGAGGTCCTGCCTCTTCCTGCACCCAGCGCGGTGTCCTCGCTCCCCACAGAGGAGCGAGCCAAAGTCCTAGATCTCCTCTTTGAACCCAGCACGCAGCTTCATACCCTCTCAGTCCCTCTTCTGCACTCCGAGACTTTCTCGACCTATCCAGACCTTATAGCAGCTGTCGGCGCACAGCTCAGTGCTTTGGCAGACTCGCCATCGACATCTGATGCGAAGTGGCTGGAGGATATCCTGTCTTCGCACCCGAGACTGGGCGCGAAGAAGGTTGAGTCAGAGCAGAGCGCGGCTGAGCAGGCGCAACTGAAGGGTAGTGCAGAGGAAGCTGCGGCCTTGCAAAAGCTGAATGAGGAGTACGAGGTGAAGTTCCCGGGCTTGAGATATGTGGTGTTTGTCAATGGACGAAGTCGACAGGAGGTTATGAAGGACATGAGGACAAGGATCGATGGGGGAGATCTGAGTGGGGAGCGGATAGCGGCTATCAGGGTGAGTTGCTGATGATGTTGATAGGCAACAGAGGGTGTTCAAGGCTGACTCGTGCAGGCTATGTGTGAGATTGCAGTCGATCGAGCAGCGAAGCTCTTGCAGACATGAGATTGAGCAACCCAGGAGGTCACCATACCGAAGCACACTGTGCTTGTGTTCTTCGCGAGACCGGTCAGCGACAACAATAACAAGCACGACGACGAAGACTTTGAAGAATGTCTGCTTGCCTCGAGTTGAGGGTTCATTGCTTCCCATGGTCCGGCACTCGTCACCAATGGAGGGATCATTTGTGCGGCTTTCTTCATTGGAAGGGTTTATCTGGTGAGCTGCGATCTTGAAACTCATCGCACGCCACCGGCCAGATCCGGGGTCGCGATGAGCAAGAGGAACGGCCCAGAACGCCGGACAGTGTACGTTCCCGCGTAAGGAAGCATCATAGCAGGATGATCGTTCAGATGAGAGACCGTCGCTATCATGCAGCCCGTGTCGTAGTAATCAGCCATAGGCTAGCATTTTCTTGAAACGAAGCAACCAGGAGGTCGGGCACAGCCTTCCGGGTGTCTGTGAGAGATTACCTCAAGTACTGGAATATATTGAAGTGGTCCTCGTTCATGTTAGTCCAAAGTTTGGTGAATAAACGCGTTGTGAAGATTTTCGAGGTCGTGGTGTTCCCAGAAAGTCGTATCCAACTTCAACTTCTTCTTCCACAAACAACATTCAACGTCGACAACCTACATCTTCCCATACTAGACAGTCTAATATTCTATGATGATCGAGCCGACTATCACTGTGTTATCTGGAGGCTACATATACTAGGTACTTCTCAGCAATTGGTCGTACTGCAGCAAGATGAACTGGACTTTGATTGCCCAGGTTCCTCTGTTGGTCATTGGGTGCTGGCTCTTCACAGCCTACTTGATTACCGGCTTTCCTACGCTCCGAGGCAAGCGAATATGTCTGCTCATTGCCCATCCAGACGACGAAGCAATGTTCTTCGCTCCATCGGTCATCGCACTCACTCAGCAGTCTCTGGGCAATCAGCTCTTCATCCTCTGCCTAAGCAGCGGCGACGCAGACGGACTGGGTCAGACTCGCAAGACCGAGCTTGTCAAGTCTGCTTTGATGTTGGGCGTCACGTCGGCCGAGCACGTTGTGGTGGTGGAGGACGAGCGATTTCCGGACTCGATGACTAAGAACTGGGACGCGAAGGAGATCTCGAAGGTACTGGCACATTACTTCGCACCCAAGATCGCGGTAACTCCTACCAATCGAGCACCGGAGGCTCTCATCGATGTAGTCATCACGTTCGACGCGAAGGGCGTCAGTGGGCATCCGAACCACGTCTCACTCTACCACGGAGCGAAAGCCTTCCTTGGGTCGCTCATGCAACGCCACAAAGGATGGGAGTGCCCTGTCAAGCTGTACACTCTTACGTCGACGAATGTCGTTCGCAAGTACAGCACCATCGTGGATTCCATGTTCACTGTGCTGACCTGTATTTGGCGGACGAGGGATGGGAAGGACTTCCCCTCGCCGGTGCTGGCAGTCAGTGGACCAATGGGCATTCGTACAGCACAGCTGACTATGACAACGGCTCACAAGAGTCAGATGCGATGGTTCCGATGGGGATGGATCGGCGTGAGCAGATACATGATTGTCAATGATCTGGTGAAGGTGAAACCCTGACCAAAGACGAGGCTGCCACACCAGATCAAAATACGGCGTATCCATTGAAGTACAGATACGCTACTACTGGCACCACACTCGCCGCAGCATATGGCAACTGCATCTCGATTACGCTCCACACCCACAATGTCCCCAGCGGTGGCGCTTGCTTCATCACCGCATAGTAGGCAAAGTTGTTGCCGACATGGATTGTGTAGCATCCAGCCGCCACCGCAACTCCCAGGAAGAACACCTGCCTTGCGACTGGCCACCTCTGCGCAAGCTCACTCCGCGTCAAATACACCAACAACCACAGCACGGGCAGGACTGTGAACGTCCGCTTCCAGATCGGGCCCCACACGATCTCCTGCCGATACTGGTTGAATGTCAAGACATCCATGGTGAAATGGAACATCGCCAAGCACACTGACCAGAAGACCGCTTGGCCAAAGACTCCAATCGGCTCGTCGTCCGGCGATCCGAGACCGGCGGTGAGGATGTTGCCGCCTTCGTCGCGGACTGCACCGTCGAGGTGCTTGGGGTCAAAAGGCTGGCCTTGGGAAAGGAGGTCTTTCTTTTCGTCGTAGAGATCCAGCAGGGTCTTGCCTTTGGGGCCTGAGCGGTCTGGGTGAGCCATCTTGATGTTTGGAGTCTTTGTTGGCGGGGCTATCGGTTGGGAAGAAGATTTGGCTGCTGCGCGGCGCTCGCGTCGGTTGCCAGGAGCCTTTGCGTCGTCGGCCATGATGATTGTTCTGTGAAGGCAATTCGTGTCTGGAGTAGACGACAGATCTTGTAGCGATAGTATTATTTATCAAAACCGAGAGCGTTCCGTGAGGTGGCTTAGACAAATTTCGTCTTCAAGATGTCTATCAGTCTGATCGGTGTCAATGTCGATGGCACCAGTTCTGATGTGTAGTCTTTTCTTCCGACGATGCTCGTGTACCTGCATTTGAACGTCTATTTCGAGCTGCGGGAGTGCCCGTCTCGTTGCCACGCACTCCAAAGTCGCAACATCAAGACGACCGCATTGTGAAATGACCGTTCCACGCATTCACTGCATCACGCTCGCTACATAACACCACTACACCGCGACTCACATTCTGCGGAACCGAACACAACCGCCCGCCCCATCCACAACACCGCTCAAGCCACCGAGCACACCCCCTCAGCCTCGCCCGCCAACATGGGCTTCGGCGACTTCGCATCGATATGCGAGAAGACGCCCCTCCCACTATGCCCTCTTGTGGGTGGCATATCGCCGCTCACAGGCAAGCACATGACGCAGTCCTTGTGCTACTCGCGGACGATCCAGCTTGCGAACACGATCATCTTTCAAGGCGCGGCGGATTTCACACACATCATTGCGCTCATCATGATCGTGATTATGATCATACATGTTAGGAGCAAGTTCACGGCTGTCGGTATGTACACTGTATCATATGAGGAAGGGTGGCGCAAGGCGAAGCGCTGACAAAATACAACTGCAGGCCGCAAAGAAATCACGACATTCTTCTACTCCTATGCCCTCCTCACCATGATCTCCCTTGTCATAGATTGCGGTGTCGTGCCTCCTGGCAGCAGCGCATACGCCTACTTCGTCGCCGCACAATGCGGCCTAGCGAGCAGTACAGCGATCTGCCTCATGATCAACGGCTTCGTCGGCTTCCAGCTCTACGAGGACGGCACTACGCTTTCAGTCTGGCTCCTACGCGGTAGCAGCGTAGTGATGTTCCTAATCAGTTTCGCGGTCTCGCTGCTGACGTTCAAGGCATGGGCTGGACTGGGACCGGAGAATACCATCGGGCTGTTCGTCGTCGTATACCTGTTCTCGGCGCTGTTCGTCTTTGTCTACTTTGTCATGCAGATCCTGCTTGTCATAGGTACACTGCAGGAACGCTGGCCACTCTGGCACATCGGCTTCGGCGCCTTCTTCTTCGTCATCGGTCAGGTCATCCTGTATGTCTTCAGCAAGACGATCTGCGATAACGTGGCGCATTACATGGACGGCCTGTTCTTCGCTACGGTGTGCAATCTGCTGGCAGTCATGATGGTGTACAAGTACTGGGACTCGATCACGAAGGAAGATCTGGAGTTCAGTGTTGGGCAAAAGCAGAACAATTGGGAGGTCAAGGAGCTGCTGCCATCGGGGGATGACTCGGATGTGCGAAGGAGTAATATATATGGCGAGTCGGAGTATGCGAGCCAAGGGTTCTATCATCAGCAGGGCGCGCAACGGAATAGCGTGTATGGGAATTACTAGGTCTGCAGATCGGCATGGCGTTGACGGGATGGTGCTATGGGACAAATTTAGCGATGCAGACCGCAAGCGATTGAACGTATGTTGAATCTTGATCTGAACGTACGGTACCTCGCTAGATCACGACAATGATTCCACGACACCGCGCACCTCTAATGATTACCTGGCTGAGCACAACTTTACCACCAACGGCCATGACGGACTACTGACATGGAATCGACGTGGCGCTCAATCGAGCGTACAAGGTACAATTTCACCAAGAGGGACACTACTGATGCTATGACCCTGACCTTTCGACGCCATGCACGTTTCACCGCCGCCAGTGTGTAGCATGCGCGAGAGCCGCCACCTGCCGCTAATATCCATAGAACACACACCCTCCCGTGTAATAAGCAAAGTCATTAACAGGATTCGCGACGGCGGTATACGCCGCCGCGCCCGCTGCATTCCCATCGGCAGCCGGAAGGCGGACTCTCACGCACGTCCCGGTGACGTGGTTGAAATTGACGCCGCCGCAGGCATCGTCGCGGTTACAGTCGATGAGGCAATCGTGAATGTTCGTCGCGCCATCAGGGACGACTTGATCGGTGGTGTAGGTGCCTTCGGTGTTGCAGAGGACGTTGTACTGGCAGGGTTCGCCTGTGATCATTGTTGGGCCGGCGACGCAGGCAGTGTCAGTTGCGGTTGCGGTCGCGGTGGTGGTCGTTGCCAAGACTATAGAAATTACGTCTGTCAATGTGACGGTGGAGGTGACAGTGATGAGGCTTGTAGCCGTGCTGGACCCGAAGGAGGTGCTTGTGGCAAGATTTGTGACGGTGACGGTGTTGGTTACTGTTCCTGTGGTCGTGCTCGTTTGCGTGGCCTGATATGAACAGTCAGTAACTTTTATCGCAGAGCTGAAATGTGTTCAGACTTACAGTGACGGTCTTTGGCGTCTCTATACAAGAGCATCCAGTGCTAAGGATCGCCGATGCCTGCGCTGCCAAACCGCTCCAAGCGGCATTTGACGTGCATGATGTGGTCGTTTTCGACGTGGTAGATGTGGTGGTCTTCGACGTGGTAGATGTCGTCGTCTTCATGGTAGTCTTCGACGATGTACTTGTAGTCTTCGACGATGTGCTCGTGGTCTTCTGTGTCCTTGCTTCGAGCTCTCGCTTGACAACACCTGTCGGTGCTGCGATCCGCAGTGGCCACTTCGCGAGCAACGAGGTCGGTACGGTGGGCGCATCAGTACGCTTCGCCTTCGCTTGCACGGGCCCCGTTACGGTCACAGTGACCGTAACGAAATCGGTTTCCGTACTGGTCGAAAACGTATCTGATGTCGCATCTGTCGTCACGTCGACAGTGACGGAGTCAACCTCAGTCGAGACAAGGGTCGATTGGATAACCTGCGTGGTCAAAGCTGTCTGTATTGTGGTGACAGTAGATGTAGCGTACGCGGCTACCGTTGTCGTTGTTGTGACGGGCGCTACGGGAAATCGAGATGAGCAGAAGCTCTGTGCCGGGCCGTATGTCGAGAACGGCTGGAATAGCTTGTAAGGGTTGCTGGAACAGATCGCCGAGCCACTTGCAGATGCCAGACCAGCCGTGGCTGTGAGGTATATCAAGAAGCGATGCATTGTGAGAGACAGGAGAGATCTTGGTATGGACGGCGCAAGAGAAGTTGAGATTCAGTGTATTGGCAGAGGAATCTACCGACCTTGGGACTCACCTATTGATATATGTCGCAGGTCCACCAACGTCTACCACACAATTTGCAGCCGCCGCCACGGCTTGCAGCGTTCTCATGGCTAGATGCGAGGCCAGTGTTCTCCGCAAGTCCAATGGAACCAAAAGCTTGTGCAATGCTTGGATGTTGAGCTAGCCACCTTGGGATATTTCGGCTAACCCTAACGCCAAGCTCATCACTTAGCCAAGCTTAGCGCGAAGTCCAGCCCATTCTGGGCAGGGGTTTTGAGCGCGCCACAAGACCGCCACGTGGGTCAAACGCCTGGCCCTTCCGAGCTTGTCTTGACTGGAGGCTCGGAACCCCGATGTGAGCAGGGGATCGGTCCTCTGAGATGTCACTGTGTGGTGAGTCAGGTGTCGAAGGGCCATGGGCTGGACCAGCGACCGCTCCCGAGTTATCCGCGCGTCTTTCACAAAGACTTGACCACGCAAGCCACGTTCACGGTGATCCCGAAGTTCTGCGCCTCCAGTAAATACGCCTTCCGTGGTATAGATCGGTAGGTGCCGGTCCAGTTCGCTCTGCTACCCTTTCCTATCAGTTCGAGTGGCCTGAAATAAGTGATGCGCTGAGTCATGTATCATACAATCGCAGCGCTTACGACACACGAAGCCATGCAAACTCGCCGTCGCAAAGCTTCTGCAGTCCATTGGTCAATCCTTCGCACGGGTGAAGTTCTCTACCTCCGATTTGCGGAAGTCTGCAGAGTCTGGTGCTACGATCTGGCGCAGCGCGAGTGTTTGTATGCATCTTCAGCTAAGTGTAGATTGTCTTTAGGGATGAAATCCCGCCGCAGAGAGTGTCATCAGACTTGCAGCAGAGCGGTTGTCCTGTCTGTCGTTCCTGAACTCCTTAGCCGGCGATGCTGTTGATTCCGCTGGATGTATCAAACGTTGCCCGTGCGAACTCCGTCCAGCTATAGTTGGGCGAGTAGCTGGACACCTCCATAGGGCCCAAGAACAGACTGCTTTCTCATGGGAGAAACCTGCTTTGGTACGATCGTTTGGCCTCAGGAGCAGGACCTCCACACCGATGGCGTCGAATGGCATTCGAAGCCTCCAATGATAGTGCCTTTGCGTTCTGCTCCAGACTGCTGACAGTCGATTGAGGACCCTTGCACGATCCGCCGGCAATGGTGCAAGGACTAGAACCACCCCACGCATCTGCTTGAGAGGTATGCAATCGTCTATTCGAAGTCACTCTTGGGCATAGGCGCCTCAAAGCCTCGCTTCTGCAAGAAGTTGGCGAGACTCTTCTCGAATCTCGCGAACTATACAATCCAGAAGTCAGTGAAGCTACTTGAAGGACGCGATCACAAGTCCACTTACCACACTGCTGTCCTTCACAACACCATCTCTGACCCACACAGCATGCGCTCCCATCATATTAGCCATCATCACATCCGTGAACAAACGATCCCCTACGATCGCCACCTGCTCCGGCCTCGTCACCTTCGTCTCCGGCAGTCCACGGAAGTAGTCCATGATCTCGCCATGGCAACCAGGTTTCTTCGTCGCGTGATGCAGTACTTTGACGCCCGTGTTGCGTTCAAGTAGATCGGCTTGCTTGAACCCGGGGTCCGCACCAGTGCCAGCTGTGTTGGAGACAATGAGAAGTTGCGATCCAGGGTAAGCGGACTTGAGCTCGTCGAACTTGGCCTGGTAGGGAGGGTGGACAACGTTGGTGTGAGGAGTCGCGAAGCAGTTGTCTTTGTCCAGGACTACGGCGCGGATATCTGGTCTGGACGGGAGTGCTTTGGAGAAGGGGACAGGAAGTTTGTCGAAAGATGAGACTGTGTAATGGGGCAAGCAGAGTGTCGGGTTTGCGAAGAGCCGGAGGACGTTGAGTGTGCCCGAGATATTGAGATTAGCCATTTGATAGAGACGAGACTATGTATTTGATGGTAGCAAATGCCCAGGCCGAGGCGCGATGCAGCTCATGTTCGTAGGGCTGAAAGTCTGTCCCTGGCGCATGGAAGTCGCGGCCTTCACATGAGCGTTGAAACCGACGTGAGAGCACATGCTCGGGCAATCTCATTGTGGTACATTTTAACCCCTGAGCAGCAACTCGAGCAACATCTCGGCCGCAGCATCAATGGTTGCTGTACTGCACTGAACGAACTACTTGCATCGCCCACAACGCGGATAATCATCGAGCCATCCCCTTCGGATCGAACAACACCAGGCTGCCGGAGCTGGATCTGCAGCGAGCACTACCGGGACTACGCGTCGCGCAGCCATATAGGGGACTACATCGAAACGAGCAAAAGCAGACGCGACAGTCGCGGGCGGGATGGGGAGATGGCGGCAGCTTTGCGCCGCCGTGCTCGTGGAGCTCCTGGTAGTAGCGCAAGCTGCTGAGCAGTCTGTCGTACGTCCCATATGCCTGGCGCGAAGTGGCACACGCAATCGCCACTGACATATCTTTAGACACAGAAGGAGTCGAATCGACAAGTATGCTCGGGCATGTACTCGAGGAAGGCTTGGGGAGGAGCTGTCGATCCATTCAT
>JAVRRP010000953.1:0-12551 GCA_036872775.1 Oleoguttula sp. CCFEE 5521 | reverse complement strand
ACCCAGCATCGTCTGCGACTTCAGCGCGCGAGTGCTGACCTCCAGATAGAGAAGCCCACAATCTCTGCGAGACGGCGAAGAGCGATGTCTCGGTTACTTACCAGACCTCGACAACATACAACAACCACGTGGAGCTCTCGAATCTTCGCCCGAACACAGTGTACTACTACAACCTTCCCAGCAGCAATGTCACCACGCCGTACAACTTCACGACCGCTCGCAAGGCTGGCGATCACACCCCATACGTCGCGGCGGTGGTTGTCGATCTTGGCACCATGGGTCGTGATGGTCTCACAACATTCGTCGGCAAAGGCGCTGCCAGTCCCCTAGCCCCCGGAGAGATCAACACGATTCAGAGCCTGCAACAATTCCAGCCGACCTACGACTTCCTGATGCATGCTGGCGATATTGCGTATGCGGACTACTGGCTGAAGGAGGAGATTCAGGGTTTCTTGCCCAACACTACTCTCGGAGACGGTGCCAAAGTGTACGAGCGTATCCTCAATGACTTCTACGACGAGATGGCACCCATCACGAGCAATAAGCCCTACATGGTCGGGCCGGGGAATCACGAGGCCAACTGCGATAATGGTGGCACGAAAGACAAGGCGCATAACATCAGCTACACAGTCAGTATCTGTATGCCAGGGCAAACGAACTTCACAGGCTACCGCAACCACTTCAGGATGCCTTCTCGACAGTCCGGCGGCTTGGAGAATTTCTGGTACAGCTACGATCATGGCATGGTACACTATGTTCAGATCGATACCGAGACAGACCTCGGCCATGGGATCATCGCTCCGGACGAGCCAGGAGGAAGTGCAAACGAGAATTCTGGACCCTTCGCAACGTTGAAGGACCAGCAGACTAAGTGGCTCGCTGCTGACCTGGCGTCCGTCGATCGCGCCAAGACGCCATGGGTGATTGTAGCGGGTCATCGACCCTGGTACATCTCCCTAGGCGGCTCTGATCAGTGTCTAGGCTGTCAAGATGTATTCGAGCCGATCCTCCTCAAATACGGAGTTGACCTCGTACTTAGTGGGCATGTACACGCCTATCAACGAAACGCGCCAATCTACAACGGCACTGTCGATCCGAACGAGCTTGATAACCCTACGTTTCCTTGGTATATCACCAACGGGGCTGCGGGGCATTACGATGGGCTCGATACGTTGGATCGGCCGTTCGCGTACTACTCGCGCTATGCGCAGGACGAGGCGTACGGATGGTCGAGATTGACGTTCCATAACGCAACTCATCTTACGCAGGACTTTGTCGCGAGCAAGAATGGGAGTGTGCTGGATTCTGCTACGTTGTATAAGAAGCATGAGGGCAAGGGACACCATGGTAAATCTGGGTAGGTTGAGCTGCAGAGTCTCGATCCCGATTGCCTAATACTCTGGTCTCCGGATCTCTCGCCTCCCGACAATGCTACTATCGGCATAGCTACGGTTGTGGAATGTTGTACTGCTATGTCGATGAGATGGTAGACGCTCGAGCTGGCTGAGGATCGCACAGCTACTGCCCTCTCCATGATACCGGTGTCCGGGCTTCGCTTCTATAATGAGTCGAGGGATGCACAGGTAGCCCAAGCCGTCCGACGAGAGGTACCGGGAGTAGGACAACGTCGAGGCAGCTGTGTAGTATATATCTCACCCCATGACAGCGTCCTCGCAATGGCATCCCGGTTATGAACACGCCGTCTTACAATGGCTCGAATGTCCATAACCATCCTACGTAGTCTAAAGTGCCTCACATGAAGTACTGTATTGTCGATGAAGTGACAGGTGAAGGCTTGGCATATCAGCTACCAGTGAACCTCACTCGCAAGGCGGTCATTTGTCACTACATCTCGCGACCATCTGCGCCCCCCAGCATTACATATCCTCTCGCGACTTTGAGACCACAGCATTAGCACTCGATCGGCTCTCCAATAAGTCCACTGATCATCCCAGTCAATCGCCCACAATGCAGATCAAGTACATCCTCCCGAACCCTGCCGTACCCATCACTCCAGTCACTGACGTTCATGATCGCAGAGTCCGTACCCTCACCGGCAAGGAGATCGAGCTAGACATCGAGGCCGACTACAAGGTACACCTCCATCCCCACGGCTCGCTTCACCACTTCCTCCCGCCACCCAGCGACCGCATACCAATCCGTTCGGTTCATTGACGTTCAACAACAGGTCTCGAAGATCAAGGAGCGCGTGGAGGAGAAAGAGGGCATACCGCCGGCGCAGCAGCGGTTGATCTATGGCGGGAAGCAGATGTGCGTATACTCTTGTATTCTCTTCCCCGCGAACGCGAGGACGCTGGAACGGAGATTCGAACGCACATGGGGACATGAAGGGTGAGGCGCTGACAGATGGATGCTAGGGCGGACGACAAGACAGCAGCGGAGTACCAGCTCGAGGGAGGCGCGACGCTGCATTTGGTGCTCGCGCTGAGAGGAGGCCAGGCATGAGTGTGCAGCCGAGGGATGAAATTCAGGGTTGGAATGATGCGAGCAACGCTAGCATTGAGCAGCGCCGCCGTAGGAAACTTGCAGCACAACGTAACGCGAGGAAGGACCTGCGGCACCGCGCGCCTGGCGAGGGACCACTGATGCATGCATGAAGGGCGTTCACGGCGTTTGGAAGACTATCATGAATTCGATGAGATGAATACACGATGATGGAGGGACAGTGAGGCGAGCTGGCATAGATCGCATCGAGCGCTTCATTCACGCGTTTACTCAAACATCAACCCAAAAGACATGCTCACATCAACCCTATGCTGCGCCAAGCATGTACATCATCACATTCCCCCCGTAACCCTCCTAATACTCCTCCTCGCCCCCTCACCCAGCATCTGCACCTTGCCCTCCTGCTCCAGTGCCCTCACAGCCTCAGCGAATTCCGCCCCCTCAACAGGCACACTGCTCTGTTCACTGAGCGTCCTCACAACATCGCCATGTCTCACGGTGGACCCGCCAGCCCGGAGCATATCATCCAACACCTCCAGCACGCCGTTCTTGAGATCTTCTTTCCGTCTGCGCTCACTAGCGCTAGTCCCCTCAGTCAGTAAGCCCATGTCTATCAAGCCTGTTCTAGCGTCTGTGGCGGCTTGCTTGAGCGCTGACTGGATCAATCGCACGGCTTCAGCTACGTCGGCTTCGGTCACGGTCTCGGAGAGGCGCATCTTAGCGTGCGCTTCAGCGAGACGGATCATGGACTGAAGCTGGCGCGTTGTAGCGGTAATGCGGCGTTCAGCGGCGCGAATGTCTTCGCCTAGCTTGCGCATGGCTACGTAGGCTTTTACTAGGGCTTCGCCCGCGGCGGGTGTGATGGTGGGATGGATGTTGGCGCGGGCGTAGGAGATGTAGGATGTGAGGAATTCGACGGGCTGGGAAGGGATGTCAGTACTGTTGGGGCACAGGATACACGTACAGGATATTGAAACTCACCAGGACTTCGTCTCGTGTGGCGTGATCGGGCGTGTCCTCCAGGTACATGCCAACTAAGTGGCGCGCGAGCTTGCGGTCTGCTGTCTCGTCGATACGATCAAGGACAAGATATACCAGATCGAATCTGCTGAGCAGTGTGGGAGGAAGGTCGATGTTCTGCGGCACTGGCAAATTTGGGTTGTACTTGCTCCCGATCGGATTTGCAGACGCAAGGATGGATGTGCGAGCGTTGAGCGTGGTGATGATGCCGGCTTTGGCGATGGAGACAGTCTGCTGCTCCATCACTTCGTGCAGTACCGAGCGAGTGGAGTCTGACATCTTATCGAACTCGTCGATGCAGCATACACCACCATCACTCAGGACAAGCGCTCCAGACTCCAGCACCAGACTGCGCGTCTCGGGATCTCGCGTGATGTAGGCCGTAAGACCGACTGCAGACGAACCCTTGCCAGAAGTGTACACGCCCCGCGGCGCAATCTTGTGGATGTACTCCAGCATCTTCGACTTCGATGTCGAGGGATCACCGCAGAGAAGTACGTTGATGTCGCCGCGATACTTCGGTGAGCCGCCCTTCTCGAAGCTCTTGTTCGTGCCACCGAAGAGTTGCAGGAGGATGCCTTTCTTGACATCGTCCATCTCGTAGATCGAAGGTGCCAGTGACCGAGACAGCAGCTCGTAGACATCATGCCTCGATGCAACCTCCTGGATCCTGGCCTCTTCCTCCTCGCTCACTTTGCGAGTTTCCTCGATGCTACCGCTGACTTGCTCTGACAGCTCTTCCTCGATCGTAGTCGGATCGATTCCCATACGTCGTTTGTCGACTTTCTGGATGTGGAGACAGTCGACATATGTCTTAAAGACATTCTTGACCGATCGCTGCCGAGGGTTGATCCGCACTTGATTGCACTTGAAAATACCGGTGACCTCAACCCTGTCGCCAGCTTTGCACATGTCTACCAGCTCATCATAGGCACAGATCGAGACAGAGTGCGGCGTCTGCCCATCCGGCACAGAGTCAGGAGTCTCTTGCAGCTTGATGACTTGCTTGTCTGCGAAGCCCGAGCGATTATGCACAATCTGCATGCTATTCGACTGCGAGCAGACTTCTCGGGGACATCTTGTAGGCTCTGCGATCTTGCCACGGTCGATCTCGACTTTGACACTGTGATGGCAGACTGAGCAACGGAAGAATGCATCTTTCATATCTGGGATGACTGGCGTCGTGCGGATGACTAGTCCTTTGATCGATATCATCTTGTCCATGTCGCCTGGGTTGAGATCGCGAAGATTGATAGTCTTGTCAAGCCCGAGTGGTCGGACGCGGAAGATCCTGGCCTCAATCTCCGCAACAAGATCGGGAATCTCTTCTTGCACGTTGGCCTCAGCACGAGGCGTCCGTCCGCCCATGTCGTTGTCGATGTCTGAGCTGGGCATGGGAGGTACCGAGCTGTCTCGTGTGCCATTGGCAGCATTCACCCTCTGCTGAGACTGCGTAGCTCGCATCTGCTCCATCCGCTTCTCAGCAAGATCGATAATGCAGTCCTTGATCGCACTGTCCATGAGCGGGATGATTTCGCTTGGGAAGGACTGCAGCTGATGCCATAGCTTCCTCGTTGGTGGGTATGCCTTGAGGTTCTTGCAGTCGAGGTACATGAATCGGACTCCTAAGTCGAGCATTATCTCCATCATCTTTACGTACTCTTTCTCACGAGCAGGATGTCCAGCATCAAGAGTCTCGCCTTCTGGCGCCTCATCCTCGGCACTCAGGCGGTACTTCCTCTCGAAGTTGAAAAGGAAGTCCTTGAACGCGTTGAATGAGTCCACGAGTGATACGTTAGTACCCCAGATCACGTTCATCGAGTCTCCGCCTAGCGCGTTGGCATCGGATGTGTTAGGGTTCAAGTTCGAGAACGTGGCAGCGTCCGAGTCTGCAGGTACTGGCATGCCGTTTGCATCGACCAGCAGTCTTCGCCTGGGTCCGGTGCCATTCTCCAGCAAGGCAGAATCGAGGTCATGCCTTCGCTCTCTCGCGGACTGTGGGGCATTGCCCGCGCTGGACCGTACGAACAACCCAGAAGAGCTCGTGTGCGGCGCACGGTGGCCATTCGTTGTCGGTCCAGCTGGATCTGAACTCGATACGTAGTGGATAGGGGAGGAGTCTAGGACCTGTCAGTCCTGCCGATTTGGCTGTCAACAGGGAACACAAACCTCCATAGCCGGCGTTCGCCCTCGGCGTCCTCCCACCCTCACTGCTCCCATTCGCAACCTGCCTCCTCAGCGGCGAGCTCGCATTGGTCGCACCATTGCCTTGCGGCAAACCAAGGCGACTCTGACTCTGGCTCTGACTCTCGCCTCCTTGTGGACTGGAGCCAAAGAATAGCGGTGAGCTAGTCGGTGGTGCTTGGCTCTGTGAGAGATTCTGCGAGCTTCCAGCCTGTGCACGCGGTGTTGTGTCTGGTCTTGCTGCGTCCGATCGAGGCCCCGCGCCGCCATTCGTGTTTGCGGGTAGTGCTGGACTAGATGCAGGGGCTTGCGAAGAGCGCTGGGAGGAGCGGCGCGGTGTGCCGTTGACGGAGTTGCGATTTGAGCGGCGTTGCGCTGGGGAAGACATAATGGCAATCAGTGGTGTAAAATTGTGCTCTATAGTCCACGGAGAGGAGATGCGACTGGTGATGGCAGAGGGCAAAAGGACTACGCGACTTGGACGCGTTCGCGCTAATGCAGGCACTTCGCTTAACGCCCCCACCATGGCGAGGAGCCTCAGTCCATTGAGAGATCAAGTGCGATACCATCCTGTCTGAAGTACTATCCTCGCCTTCATACACCACCACTATGCCCGCCCCATCCCAAATCAGCATCGCGACCTCATCGCTGAACAGGCTTGTCAAGGAAGTTGGCAGCTACCACAAAGAGTCTTCCCAGCAGCAGGCTCGTATTGCCAAGCTCGAGTCTGGAGACATTGGTGAGCATGAAGAAGACAATGCTAAGTTTGTGCTGAAGCAGGAGGTGAGTCTGTCGCTAAAACGCCTCATGGAAACCATCAATGCCAACGCTAACATGAATGCAGAAACGCGCGCTGGAGGAGACGAAGGCAATGTTCCCTCAGCTCAAGTCAAAGATTGAAGATGGGCAAAGTAGGCTACAGACACAATTGGTAGGTCGCAGTAATGATTTATCTTGTCTGCATCACCGCTAACGACCAGCTCAGGACTCCAGCAGCGAGGCCACGCCCGAGGAAGTGACGAAGGCCAAGGAGGCTTTGAATGGTGCATCCACTATCCTCAATGAAGCAGCATGAGCGCCCAAGTGCATCACGACTCGTCCATCTCCTGCTCTGCTGGAGCTGGCTCGGCTGCTTGTGATGCACCAGTAGCTTCCGGCTCTGCTGGCGAGTTCGCCTCGACAACATCGCTCTCCTCCATCTCCACGTCCGCCACTCTCGACGGACTCGCCGCGCGGAACGAACTCCGCGTGCCGCCCACCACATCGAGGAACTTATTGCGTATTCGATCGCTCGGCAGACTCGACTCGTCTTGATCTGCGTGCAGTGGCGTCGCCTCGCCTCGCGCGATATCCTCGTCGCCCGCTAGAGGCGTTGCGCCGCCAGATCTCGGTCTGGGAGTCGTCCCTCCCACAGCAGGCGAACCGAGTCTACTACGGTCCTCCGGACCGTCAACACCCTCCATAGCCTCATCCTCATCGCCCTCGTCAGCTTCCACTTCCTCAGGCTCCTTGATACCCTTGATGATCCTCCGCATCACCTCACCCTCGTGCACAATCTTCTCGAACTGCTCCTTCCTGTCCACCCACAGCCCATCAACCTCTTTGCTCTCCGCCTCCAGCTCTTCAATCTCCTTCTCTAGAGCTGCAATATCATTGCTCGCCTCTTCGCGCGACTTCAGCTTTTTGTCTGCTAGCACCTTGAGCGCAAGCTCATCGTAGCCCTTCCTAAGTTGAAGCACTTTCTGGGCTTCTACCAATGAGGTACGGAGCTCGAGCGTGCTCTCCCGCACTTTCCGAGAGTCCTTCTCAATCTTCTGCTTGGCCTCTGCATAGCGTTCGCGCTCACGTATATTCGAGTCATGAATGAGTTGGATGCGCGTGATGCTGCTTTCGAGGTTGGCAAAATCTAGCAACACTTCTTCGAAGAACGTCTGCCGCTTTTGCGCATCTTTGTCGCTAGCATCCTGGTCGATAGGCATCTCCTCAGTGTCTTCGCCTCCCGGTGGCGGAGACGGGAGCTGGGCTGGCACTGTGCGGAGGAGTGAGTCGCGGTCAAGAAGCCGACGGGTCACGCGTTGAAAGGGCCGCTCTTCGATTGCTAGCAGGCGACTGGCGTGCAGTGCGTCTTCCTCAGCTGGTGGGAGGTAGCCGTAGTTGATGGAGGCCATGTTACGTGATCGTATCTTGCAGACGAAGCGCTGATTGACTGTGCTCCGTGTGTGCATCAGTTATTACAGTGCCATCGCATTCACTTCCGGCTTCAGATCGGTTGCCGGGTGATCTCAACGGCCCGAGCGCCTCAAAGCTTAGCACTTGGTCAGCTCCAATGCATTGGGTCATCATGAACCTCACTATATGTATCTACTCCTGTCGCGTCCTCACAGTCCCGCACCAAGTACCTTACTGCACGTACCTGACGCGTCTATAACAAACCATGTTCCTCTCTTGTTGTCCACTCCACATACCACTTCAACTCTCGGACCCAACCTGACCAGCGATACTTCTTTGTCCACATCCACTATCTGCTGCACTTGTGCATGACTTGACCTTTACACACCTCACGCGCAGACAGTCATATCCCCACGATGCCTGTCTCCTCACTCGCCCTCATGGCCCAACGCGCTGCTATCCGCACGCTTCCTCGCATCGAAGACGTCGGCGACACGCCCTACGAACTTCTCGAGCCCATACTGAGGCGCATAGACAACCCCGACCACCTCTTGAAGATCGAGACTAACAGTCCGCACATTGCCGATAAGTCCGCACCACTATGGCAGGCATTCATCACTCGGGACATTCCGGACGGCAAGAAGAAGATGCTATACCCCAAGAACCCGAGATCATGGCACAAGGTCTACCGGAAGCTGAGGAAAGAAGAGGAGGCGAAGAAGCAGAGTGCAGAGGACGCGTTGAAGAGAACATTGTTGGGGCTGAAGGAGGAGAAGGGTTCGACAATGTTTGTCAATAAGGTCATTGCAAGGCCGGCGAAGCAGGCTATGTTCGTGGACGGCGTGCTGAATACGAGGGGCCAACAGCATGCTGCTGGAGTCTCGAGTTCGGCGAGACCGCTGCAAGCTATCAAACGATCGGTCGTGGCTCGGGCGCAGCAGCAGAAGCCTCACATGCAGACCTTTGCGAAGATTGGCGTTCCAAGTGGGAAGACGCAAATCCTCGTCGCGCCGAAGAGCATGCGCCCAGACTACAACAATGAAGTGACTGCGGCTGCGAAGCGAGCTGCTGAGGCTATTAAGAAGATTGCAGAGCCCAAGACTGAAATCAGGAAGGTCTTTGCGCCGATTGGGAAGAGATCGGCTACTGATACGGCGTTAGACGCTGCGAGACTGCAGCAGATGCGCGAGAGGGAGCAGAGATTGAGGAATTTGACGCAGCCGGGGAGGAAGACTGTGGCTGAAGTTTCGACTGGAAGAGCACCGATATCGACACATACGAGCACTCACAGCCTCACGAGGTCTCCTCCATCAGTGGAGGCATCGCCACCCAAGCGTGACATACTCCCTGCGAAGCCATCAGCTCGACCGCTCCCACGCTACCCAGTCGCGCTACCATCGCCAGCCAGCACAGCAGCCGACAGTCCGGGCCTGCAATACCAGTCAGATCACCTGCAGCTTCCGCCATCACCGCCTACGACCGCGAGTAGTCCAGGTCTGAGTCTCGGCATTGGTGGACGAAGAATGAGCCCCGCGGTCGTATCACCTAAGACAGGGACGCAGCCGAAGCGGAAGAGGCAGGTGGACATCTTCATGCCGGTGAAGAAGGGCAGGGTGTGAAGGTGGCGGGCGGAGGTATAGTCCAGGAGCAGGCACTCTCCGCGCACAGGAAGGGCTCAGTTGCAGAAAGAGCAATACAGCAGAGCCACATCGACATTTAGCGAGGAGCATGGGCATCTGCTGGCATTTGTTGGGATCTAGCGAGGGATTTTGGATGGACGGGAATTCCGAAGTGCTCGGATGTCCTGTTTGCTAGGATTACGTATATGCCTTTGAGTGCAAAGGTCCACTCGGTCTTGCCCCCAAGTCCTCTCACTCCTTTCATGTCTCCTCTATCGCACCTCATGTTAGTCATTCCATTATTTCCCGCCGGGCGAGCGAGCAACCCTAACCCTGTCACAACCCCAAGTCACAACAACCACATATCTCGTGGAGACGCGATCCTTTATTGACGGCTACACGGCGCTTTGATGCACTTCAATCGATGATGGTGATCGCTGACCATACCAAGCGCTAATTTCTAGTGCTTTTGCGGATACTAGAAATCGCGTTGCGAGTACGATTGTACTATATCCATTTTACGCGGTCTGAAATCTAAGTACAGACTCTCACTCCGTTAAGACGCTGGTCATGTTTTAGTCTATAGTATTGCACAACCACGCGACTGCTACCCTCGCGCTACACGATCAATTCAGGTCGCCAGCGACGCCTGTAGATGCCACTAAGCTCACTCTGGATCGTTATGGATCGATCGGCGCGGAGCCCACTGGGTTAGTAGGCTGCTGTGCCGCAGTGTCGCGTCAAGCAGGCAATATGTTGCTATGTTCACTTAATGGTGAGGCAGGTGATATGTCCATGTAGGCGGCGCTTCTGGCGAGAGATGTCCCCGCGAATAGAGACTGGATATGCGTACGAGGGTAACGGGACTTGCCTGCCTTCTCTTCTCATCAGCATCTTGATCTCACGTACAAGCAAGCATACGTTTTTCCAGCGTCCTTTACGAAGGCGCAGTATGACTGCTCCTACAGAGATGGTGCCGGATATGACGGGCTACTTCAAGATCTTCGACGATGTCCGGCCCCTGCTCGTCACGCGTGAGAATCCTGCACGCGAAGATCTCGATGGTATGGACTATGAGCGCTGTGCTGCTCTCCACAACGCCATACTCAAGCACGGCTGGGTGACTTCTGGACGAGATCCTGCGGAGTTCGATCGTGTTGCACGACCGGTCATCGACATAGACTCGGATGCTCAATGTGATAAGCCCTCGTCGATTCGCGCATTTCTGGCCGCTGCTCTCACGCTAGAAGATACGCCTGAGTTCAAGGGCCAGAAGATGAATTTCTTCTTCTACTTAGATACGCTGTGTCCACATGGAGACTGGCATGACAACGGGGGCGAGGAGCAGATGCTTACGTTCTATGGGACGCTGATGGGACATGCGAGCAAGATGGATGGTTTGGTGTAAGTGTGGACTATCTGTATAGGCGCGGAGCTTATCACTAACAGACGTCTGGCATAGCTACGACTTCAATGTGCATAAGGCATATATGCACTTTGACTTGTGCCACTGGCTCGAGCCATATCCGACCTATCCCTGGCAACCATTGGAGTCCATACTCTCCGTCTGGGTCGAAATGATCTTGTGCCAGAAAGTCGTCGCCATACCGGACCTCGTGGGTAGGGAGTGGCACGAGACCGGGTCGGATGGACTTATGTACCCGTGCGGCGGCCCAGAGGTGGACTCCAAGACAGGCGCTCGACGGTGGTGGGGTGGTGGTGATCCCTGGACCATACAGCCATACACGAATGATGACCTGACGCGGACGCTAGCTGCATGGGAGACTGTAGTGACGTGTATCGAGAGCAAGATGGGTCTTGACGACGCCGCTACAGAGCAAAAGCTCCTCACTCTTTCCACCGTGATCGAAGCGCGCATTCCAGATGGGTTCGCGCGAGAGTTCCTCACAGGCGCGCGAAAGCCACGATTCACTCACATCGCGCCTGGGCTGATCGTGCCTGACGCGAAAAAAACCTTCATAGCGCAACAGCGACTGCATGGAGAATACCGCATAGATCCTCAGCTTCCCTTCAACGGCACTTACGATACTCCAAGCATCTTGCTCTTCCGTGGCGACGGTGCTACCAGCAGGACAAGCCAGACATCCGTGCACATCTACGATCAAGACGTTCGACGCTTTCAATACGGGTTGTACCTCCGGGCATGCCAGCGAGACGACCCATACCCGGTAGAAGATGGCTTCGAACTAGTCTTGCCATTTGCCTTTGGGGATGCCTTCGGCAATCCGAATGGTCACGCGAAGCTCAGCGATGGGACGCCATCGGTGACTGATAGGAGCTTGCTGCAGCATGGGAATAATCCGTACAACCACGGTCATCTTGCTCAGCTACGCGCTTTCTTCGACATTGTGTCGGCAAATGTCAAGTCACGGCATTGGAGAGTGAACAAGAATGGTGTGGCTGGAGGGATTGATGTGTGGAAGAAGGCCAACAGTCTCGAGCGATGGAAGCGGTACGTTGTGCCTGTTGGGCCGGGGGAGTATTGGTAGCATCAGATACGTCAGAGGGACGACCGGTAGTCCACTGCGCCTCTTCTCATCATCATCGCAAACGCCTTCAACTGTCCATCGTCAAGTAGGAGTGGAATGAGGCGATGGCGATGAAGAGACATCCATGGTCGTAGGATAAGGTTTCCACGTGGGCGCACGGACGATGGGCGACATGAGATAGATTTACTGTGTTGCGCTCATTCGTTGTGTACATCTGTAAGGTCCTTTCCAATACGCCGAAGCACGAGTGATGCGGACGCTCGATGGTCTGTCTGCGCCATCAGCATCGCTCCTGCGCTTCTTGCGATGTCAACTGCGGGAGCAATCATGCAACCAAGTCCGCCCTCGGATTTCAAGACAGGCCACCAGATCATACAACACCGAACGCCTCCTTGCAGTACATCCCACACGCCCGACGAACCACGATAGAATAGCGCAGTCCTGTACGCGATGGCCTACAAAGCAGCCCGATTGCCCCACGGCGCAGCGGAGATGCCTTACACGAGCGATATCAACCTCCTCCACCCTTCGCGAGACCTTCTGGCGGCGCATGCGCACCGAGCCTCGATCCGACAACGCCGAC
>JAVRRP010000952.1:0-12570 GCA_036872775.1 Oleoguttula sp. CCFEE 5521 | reverse complement strand
GCCTCCTTTGTTGTGACAAATCCACCCGCCGCATCACCCCTCTCCCTGCGACTCGAGACCAGACACTTCAACAAAGAACACCAACATGTCGAACCAGTACTATGGCATCCAACAGTACCACTCATTACCGCACACATCTCACGGTCACCATGGACGTTCAAGGAGAGGACCGCGCATCTCGTCGCAGAATGCACACAGACAATACAAGCCGCAGCGAAGTCCGAAGGAGGTTCCCGAGGCGCCAGTGTACTCCGAGTATCTGCAACGCTTAGAAGCGGCAATGAGCTTCGAGTTTGACGATGATGAGCTATTCTGCCCGTTCAATCTCTTGACCGAAGATGACGTATGTGTGAATGCTGTCGTATCAGCCGCACCGGCACTTGCTAACATTGCCTTTCAGCTGCAATCAATACACTCCTCATCTGGCTCTGATCGCGCTTCGCTATCATCCAACTCACCCGACAGCTCGCCAGTGCAGCACCAAGTACAGCCTACACCATCTTTCTCATTCTCGAGTGCGACAAACTCTTTCAACCCTGCGCCTACGAACTACCAGCACCAAAACATGAAGCTGCACCAGCCTATGGCGCAGCGCACTCGGAACGCGATTCCGATCGTCGACCCTTCGACTCGATCAATCGCAAGCCCACCGCTGAGCGTTAGCCCGAATCGCCAGCAGCAGATGCAGCAGCAGTACATGTCGCGCCGTTGGTAAGATGCCGTAAGACATGTACTGCTTTGCTCGCTGCTGCTGGCGTTTTGCGTTGCCCTCAGCGAGGCTTTCTCTCTGTGAGCATAACTTTACGACTTCTTTTGATATCCGGACTTTGGCTCACGAGCCCTTCTGGACGGTAGCGTCACCTCAGCAGCAGCGGCATAGCATCATGATACTTAGGCGTACACAGCGAAAGGAACTGAATGATACAACGATGCTTGTTCGGCATTCTGGGAAGGGTTTTGGGGATGTGGCACATCTGACTTTACCACTCCGACACAAAATATAGGAAAGTACGGCGATCAGGGCGCGGGTTTGTTTTGGACTTTGTACATGAGTGCGGCATGGATCGGTTCTGACATGGACCAAGCGGGCGGAGTTTCTGATCTATACCCTACGGTAGGGCATGCGATCCGATATGAGGACTGGTACGGTCATGAGAGTTTTCCGCGATGTACTTCATATCTCTCTGCCCTTTGCCTGCGGGCAATGTGGCTAGGCATTAGGAATCGAAGTCATGACTATTACCTTCAATTCCGTCTCCACGTGGGTACAGAGCAAGGACACCGAAGTAGCGGCTATCCAACGCAGTCTGCGTTACTCTAGCAGGCACTTGTGCTCAAGCCCTACGTCTGAATCAACATTACCTCAGACTGTGCGATACCTTACATGTATGCCATCCATTTCCGCTCGGTTTCAGTGACGTAGAGAGAGACTTCACTCTAGCTTTCCCCACAAATCGAGTAGTATTAGAAGCACAGACATATCGTTCATTGTTGCTCATTCGAAGGCATGTTCATGGAATGACTTGATTGATCTCCATTATTGTATCCTCCCAATCGCCCACCATGGTCCTCGCCGAATCCTCCGCCCCACCAGACTCCTTTCCCTCCGACGCCCCTCCCTCCTCGGATCTCGACCCATATGCCTCTTCCTCGCCCACATCCGATGGCGGGACCTACACTACCATTCCCATAACACCGACCCAGTCAATAACACTCAATCTAAGCACCCTCCCCCATCCCGTCGGCCCACTTGGTCTTCCCGCCCCTCAACCCGCGATTCTCACCTCAGCTATCCAGGACTCATGTCGATTCGCGGCCCAGGTCCTCAATCGCCCGGCCACGCAGCAAGAAGCAGAAGCATTCGCCTACCATTCTGCTAAGAGCTTCCGAATCGCATCATTCGGTGCGCCGGTCGGGACTGCGTTGGCTATGTATCAATGTTTCAGGACGAGGAAGGTGTTCCGCTTTCCTGGGTATACGCCGTTCAAGGAGGGGAGTCGATTCACATCGGAGCGGTTCTTCAACTTTGGCGGGCGAAGGGCGTTGATCATGTGGCATAGTAGCCGCGCTCTAGCATACGCGCTGCTTGGGAGTACGCTGGGTAGTGTGTTTTTCGGCAGCTATGCTATCAGCGTCTCCCTCGTCGGCCGCGCTACAGACCCTCGATTGAAGGACTTCTCGGACGCATTGAAAAAGATGCAGCAGCAGGGGAAGAGTGTCAGGGAGGCCAGGGCGGGCATGGCGAAGAGTGCTAGTGAAAGCCAAGAGGAGATGAGCACGACGCAGAACGAGACTTATGACATGGCGCGGCAGAGACGGATGGCGCAGAATACAGCTAGGTATGGGAAAGAGAGGGAGGAGATGATGAGGCAGATGGCCGGGGAGAGTCCGACGGGAGGTGCATTTGATAGCGAGTATGGAGCGGCGGAGATGGACACGGGGATGATGAGTGATGCGCAGCTGAGCGTACAGCAGACGAGGCAGGATGAGGAGTATCGCGCTACGAGTACCGAGAGTGCACCAAGCGTGCAGCAAGCAACGCCAATGCAGCAGTCGCCGGGTCCGAGAGCTACGTCTTCGTCTTCCTCAACATCAGACCCACAGAGTGGAGGTGTGTGGGAACGTCTGAGGCGAGAAGCAGCCGCTGGCAAAAGCAACGCAGGGACGACTACGACCGGCAATCGGCGACCTAGTAACACTGTGTCAGAGCAAAAACAGGGCTCCACGCTAGGTGATTCATTCGCGTTCTCGGACTCGAACGACGATCGGCAGACATCGCGAGCTGAAGCACAGCGCGAGTTCGATGCTAGGATGGACCAAGAGAGACAAGGAAAAGACTTTGAGACTGGGAGAGGAGGGAAGAAGTGGTAGGGACGTGATCCTCAAATGCAGAGCTCCTCCGAAGTCCAAACTCCCACGAAATTTCCACCCGCTCCGGAGCCCGGACGGCACGATGGCTTTTCCTCGCGCCCCAAGTCCATTGCGCCAACGCTCGCATGCAGTAAAGTCACCAGCTTAGCCTCTCAGACAGCCATCCCCGCACGCACCAGATTCAATGCATCTCACTTCGAGACATTCCGGCCCAGAATCCCAATGCTAGACTCAGAGCTCGAGTCGCTTGACCCATCGCTCGACCTCCGTCACATCCTCCTCGCTAAATACCTGGCCTGCTCTTGCCAACTCCCTCACCGTCTCCGCAATACTTCGACAAGTCTCCAGTCGTACGCTAGGTACCAGATCCGCGGGCTCGATCACGTCAATGTCTGCGAGATCTAGCGTCTTGTCCTCTTGTGCTCGAGGATGGAGGACAGAGCGGTAGATTTTGTTCCGCAATGTCGCAGGTAGAAGTGCTAGAGGCTGTGAAGGTAGAGAGGTGGTTGATCGTGACGATGACTTAGTCGACATGGTGGAGGATGCTGTGCTGCTGGGTCTTGAACGTCGGAAGAGACTTATGGATCGGAGTGATGGGCGCGGACTCGGACTGGAATCGGCGCGGAAGGCGTAGTGCGATGGTGTGTCTATGTGGGTTGCTGGGAGTGTAGGGACGACGGACATGATTGAGAACATCGCTGCTGATATAGGTCCGACGGGTCGAGTGGGTCTGTAAGCCCGATGATGCGATGCTCTGACTCCGAAGGCTAGTAGCTGCTTGTACAGTAACGCTAGGCTTGCGAGGTTCGATGGAGTAAGCCGTGTACTCTGTAGGGCGGAGAAGGTGTTCGAAGATCTTAGTTTGCAATGGTGGATTTGTACATATGACATCTGGGCCGAAGGATCGGCGTGTATATATAAGATCACTCAGCGGCTGTTATACATAAATGCGCCCTGATGTTATGCACGCTGTTTACCAATCCAAGACCGCTATGTCCTACGCGACAGGCTCTCGTAGCACGCGATGTAGTGGCTGCTTAGCCAGCCACGAACGAGCAGTCGCTAAACGAGGATGTCTCCTGATTAGGCGCGAAATGTACACTACGGTAGCTGCGCCTTCATAGGCGTGCATAATTGGAGATCTGTGGAGAGCTGAGCTCAGCAAGCCGAGATCTGGTTACTATACTTTCCACGTGGCATGGCTAGCTTACGGCGTCGGACTTCGCGGACTAACAAGTGCTATGTCATGACTGGTGGGGACCGAGGGTGATGATGACAGTACATGTCAAGGGCGTCGCGGGGATTGCGAGTACATGGTGTGGAGTGATGAGTCTAGGGCGTGAATTCGTTGTTTGTAGACGGGATGAGCCGGAAGGGAAAGAGCGACATGGGAGGGATTTGTTGAACGGAGGACTCGGAAGATGCGATGATGTGAATTTTTGGATTGAACTAGGATCGCATGTCTCTCACTGCACAGCCATGTCGGTACGGCTTGCACATGTCATCTCGTCCGATCATAGAGCTGTACGGAGTAAGCCCTGAAAGAGTTCGGGCTGAGACAGATCAGCCCTGCAAGACAAGCTTCGCAGAGCCGCGAAGTGTCCACCGCTAACGAAGCCACAACTCGATCGACCCAAAGGACACGCCGAAGCAAACCACTCCTTGTCTGAAGATGTTGCTCTCTTTGCGACGACTTGCAACACGCCGTCAGGCTGTGTCCCGCAGCCCTATACGTGTCAAGCTTTCATAAGCCGCGGGCATCAAGTCCGCCGAGCTTCTCAGTCAGCCACGTGGGAAGCCACCGGATCGCTCCTCGACCACTCAGCAATCTCGAGTGTGCACACCCCACAGCTCTCCACATCCCCACGTGGGAATCTCGCTAGCTTCTTCATTCGACGACATAAGCCTTCGCGCCCTCCCCGAAAAGCGCTTCGGGCATACGCTCAGCCACGTCCAATATCGTCTGCGCGAAGACTGAGTTCGCCCAAGCGAACCAGCTTCGCGTGTAGCCTCCGCCTCGCTCGACGCCGACGCTCTCGTGCACCAGGCCTAGACTGCTGACTTTCTTAACCGCGTTCAGCAGTTCTCTAACTTCTGTCTCGTTGTCGCTGGTCATAGTCTGTACCAGCACGCTCATGGGCCACGCGTTCTCCAGGCCTACGTGAGGGCCACCGATACCGCTGAAGCGACTTCCAGAGAGGAAGTACGGGTTACCTTCCTTGCTGAGGATCATCCTGCGGGTGGACTGGTAAGTGCCTTCCTCTTTTCTCAGGAAGCCTAGCAACGGCAATGAGAGGAGGGAAGGCAGATTCGCGTCGTCCATGAGTAGGTGGCTGCCATAGCCATCGACTTCATATGCGAAGACCGAGCCCCATTTCTTATGCTGCACCACACCGTGCTCCCAGACTCCTTTCTCGATCCTCGCGCCGCGGGATTGTAGCTCGGTGGCTAGCTTGGACTTTCCTGCCAGAGTCAAGATGGCGGCAGTACGCTTCAGCTCGACGGCCATCATTGCATTGGCTGGTATGTAGAATCCGAAGATCGTCGCATCGTCGCTTGGCCGGAATGCAGACCGTACAAGACCTGTGCCGTAATTCAACGGATTGCCGTTGCCGGCCAGACTGAGCGTTTCGGTACCAGTGTTAGTGTTTCGCTGAAAGCGATAGGTCTGCTGCACGAACTCTCCTGTCTCCGAATCGAATGTCGAGCGGCTCTGCTCATCAAGGACCTCGAGCAAGCTGTTCACGGCATGCAGCCACCGGGACGTGATAAAACTCGTCGAGCCAGTGTGGTTGAAGTACTGATTTGCCAGTGACAGGAAGTGTGCAAGAGAGTCCAATTCGTACTTGCACTCGAAAACTTGGCTAGGCTCGTAGGCTGGGTGGACAGCATCGCCCTGCCCATTGTCGCTGAGCTTCACCTTGCTAGGGGGAGGTGGTTGAAAGGCATTGCAGTACGGTGCTGCGATGACGTACTCCGCTTGCGTGGCAATGGCACCGAGTATGAGGTTGTTGATCTTCTTGTCCTTCTTCGCGAGGCGCTGGTACTGCGCTAGTTGATTCGTACTGTCTCTTAACCAGCAAGCTTGTATATCGCCCGTTATTATGAAGGACTGGGCACCCTCCCAAGCTCCCTTGTGGCTTTTGTACGTATTCTCCGCTTCGTCGACGTGCCATTTCACCGTCGTGTCCAGCGTGTTGGGGAAGGCGTTCTCGAAGATGCGTGCTAGGTCCTTATCCACCATTCGCTCTGCGACATCCTCAATCACCTTCTCTACCAGCGGTGAATCGAAGGTCCGGCATTGCTTCGCTGGTCTTTGGTATGGTAGCTTGAGCGGTCCGAGACTTGGGGGAGAGCTGCGCCCCGGTCAGCGGCAAGCCTCAGCGGTGTGTGAGTGGACAGCCTGACTGTGGGAAGCGAGCGTAGTGCTCGTAAGCTGGACATGCTGCGAGGATCTTCGCGCGCGCCTTGGCCTCGACTAAGGGATCTTGCTTATGCTCTGAGCAGAGCGCTTGGTCTAGGCATACGCTGGCGAGGAACAAGAGGGCAGAGGATGAGGGTGCCTTCATGGCGAGCTTCGAAACCTTACTTGCTCAGGTGAACAAGCCAATTGTCGCTGTGTGCATGCAGTGCGTCAACGCTTTGAGGGTGACATACGCGATAGAAGGAGATGCGTAGTTAAGAGCAGAAGATTGCGATTGCGCAGTACCTGGTGTGAAGGCGGGTATGCAGTTGACAAGCTAGCAGCTGGTTCATGTAAGTACACGAAGTGTAGTCGCCCACCAGGATCGCTACAAGCAGTGGCATTCGAGCAAACAAATCGACGAATTGAGCTCGAACAGAGGCCGACGACTGCTGAGTTCATGTCGTAGTGTACGTCTGCTATCGTACACATGCATCTATACAATCGGCCGAGCAATGCAAAGTGGTATCTCACAGTCGCTCCCCGAAACGCCTCAAATGCTCAATCTACAATACAGGCTCATAGGAAGTAATCCTTGATCGGATCGCTTCCAGCATGTTGTTGCTGCTGTTGCTGCACCTCAGCCCGATGCTGATCATTCTCTGGCGCCTGGTCGAACACATTGAACTTCCTCTCCCCGTTCGGTCCAACCTCAAGCACACTAGCCATATTGCCACACCTGTAGCAGTAATTCGGCGCGCTCCAGACTGTGCTTAGCCGATCGTCGAACATCACCATGTACCCTTCGTTACAGAGCTGATGTGCCCGCAAGATGTGGTTCATCCCATTCACCTCAAGGAACTTCTTCACTACCTGCGCTCCGAACGTGTAACCGGCGCCCCGTGGCGAGAGGCTGAACTCGTCCCTATCGGGATCAGGGTCTGACCATACGAGGTCCGCCATAGGTCCTTCGTGTGGGATCTCGCGAAAGCGGTCGATGATTTTGATCTGATCGATCGAGTGTATGCTCGGGCTCAGCCCGCCATGCACGCAGAAGATCTTGTCGTCGATTACACAGCTTAGCGAAAGATAGTCGAACATATCTGTGAAATAGTGCCAGACTGCCGCATTCCCGTATTTTCGTGAGCACTCGGTGTAGAAGCCGTATGACTGCGTTACACCTCGAGATTCGTGGTTGCCGCGGATCAGATGCACTCGGCTTGGGTAACGGAGCTTGAGGCAGATCAAGAGTGATATCGTCTCTATGCTAAAGAGTCCACGATCGACGTAGTCGCCTGTATTGTCTCGTCAGCATGTCACTCCTACCTTGGACCTCACTGGCTGTGCTCGCGTGACCTACCCAAGAAGAGGTAGTTCGTGTCCGGACAATATCCACCTATCCGGAAGATCTCGATCATATCAAAGAACTGCCCGTGGATATCGCCGACGACTGTCACCGGGGCTTGAATGTGCACAACATTGCTCTCCTTCATCAACAGCTCTTTCGTCTTGGCGCATACTGCCTCGATGACCGAGTCGGCAAGGAGCTCCTTGCGGTACAGGCGCGCAATGCATTCGTCCAGGTCTACGCTGGCTGCGATAATGGCTCAGCTTTCGTACGGTGGTGGGGTGGATTGTATGAGAAGCATACCTGGAAGACCTGGCATTGCTTAGGAGAATGACTGTTGTGATTGAAAGGAAGCGAAGGAGAAGGTGCAGATGGCACCAAAGAGGAAAGCGATCGTGGTGGTGGCATTCTCGTGGGTGGAGCAGTCTATGGCGCAGAGCTGGTCGACATCTTGAGTGTATGCGTGGGAAGATTCGCGGTAGTCGGAGGCATATTGGGGTCAGCCACGAGTTCAGCTAGCGCGTCAAAAGTCGATGTAGAACTGCCGTGGGCTAAGGTAATCCGTTTCATGCCCCTCTTTTTAGAAATCCCATTGTTCTTCTACCTTACTCTCCACAAACATATATGCTGTACAATGTTTCTCGTTTTCAACCCAAGCATGCCGCCTGGTGGCCACTATCGACTATGCTGCGAGCTTGCGGCCCACGTCAACGCATCAGTGCGCTAGCTTCGCCTGCGATGGACAGGAAGATGGTGATGTAACTGGCACCAACCAGGTGAGGGGGCTTTTCAACGTCTGCATTCTCTTCACATCTTGTCGATGTCTGGAAGCTAGTCCGCTCAATTGCCGTGTCAGCAACAACCTCCTCGCCGAGTCTTGTTGGGCAAGAAGCCCGATGTGCAAGAAACTAGCCGATTTCATAGTCCCATCCTGGGTGTTCCTCCTTCAATCCATGTACAGTACTGCACATCATTTCACGTCATTTGTACAGGTATGCCTAGAAACATCGACGACTTCTCTACATTCTTCTCCATGCGGTGGTAGAAACAAGCCTTCCATCATCTCATGAATCATCATCTGGTCATTCGGCCAGAGCCACACCTTGCCTCTTTCTGTGTTCGCTGGCAGTCACAGGGCAGATGCAGATCACGAGCTATGGTCAAGATCATTGGAGGAGAGTTCAAATGTTACGCAGATGCTGAAGTCACATCTGGCAGAGCCTCTTGTCATGCCATGGAACACATTCGCATATAAGTAAGCGCCCACGACTTTTGCCGAATTTGCGCCAAGGCCCGCTCCCGTTTGCTCTACTTGCAGCCTGACACTTTGTTGTTCATCTCACCCAGCTACTGTGCCTTTTGTGCCACGCTCGTCCATCACCAAACTTCGCCCTCTACCAAGGACTCACAGTATCATCGATAATCCATTGCGGTTACTGGCGCGTCCCTCGGGCGACGTGTTGTTGGCCACGCATCTTTGCAGAAATAACCCCTTTCCCGCCCTGATCAGTCACTTCACGTGGTCCAAGGCGCAACTCCCATCAGCACATCAAGACGGCTAAGCAAGACGACCATCCATTGTCTCTTTGACCTCGACGACGACTGCATCTTTTCGTATCAGCTTCCTTCACTTTCGCCAGTCAATATTCTCAAAGAGCAGTGCTGCGGTCAAGCAGTTGCAAGCTGCCATGCAGCCCAATTCCCAATACCCTCAGTGGGGCCAGCAGCAGTCACAGTACACAGGTGGCTACCAAGGGTATGTTTCGCCTCCTGTTGTCGCCCCCGATAGCCTGTCTTTCACCGCAGCTGGAGTCTATGTTGCTGACTTGATCTCAGGCCACCACCGGCCAAAAAGGCTCGCGCTGAGAGTGTCGCTGCGCTCAGTACTACTGTGACCACGAGCGGTACTGTCATCACCAAGTACGCTCCGCCTCCGGGTTACGCAGGGCCGGCGGCACCACAGACAATATATCCCGGACAGGCATGGCCTCAGACTGCGCAAGCATATCCTTACCCGTACGGTGGCTATCCTGGCTATCAACAAGCTTACGGTGCTGCACAAACGCAGCAGTATCTAGGCTACCAACAGTACCCCATGCAGGGCTACCCACCTCAAGCTTATCCACCTCAAGGCTACCCTCCGACGTACCCAGGGTATGGCGTGCAAGGCTACCAGTATCCACCCAGTGCAGCTTCAGCTGCATCCCCTCCAGCCAGCACAGTGTCCGCCGCCACGGGCTGGCAGCAGCCGAATGCGTGGCCTTCATCAGCCAACGGACAAGCTCCGCATGCTGGCCGCCATCAGTCCGCTCCAGTGAACACACACCCTGCAGCTGCGTCGCATTCGCGGAACGTAAGTGTCACTTCATCGCAGGCACAACCGGGCGCTGCGCCCACTCCGGAGGCTGTCGAAAGCGCATACGATGACGATTGCTACTGGGCTGAACATCCAGATGAGATCGTGCCAGAGCTCAGTCTCGGCATGATCGAATCTCACTACGCTCTCCCGACTGCGCGCCCCATCCCTGCAACATTCAAGGAAGCTGAGTTGGAAGCCTTGGCGCCACGTGCACAGGATGTTAACCTCAATGGCTGCATCTCGGAGTACTATGGTGAAGGACATGGAGACGAACAGCTGAACAGCATCCGTGGCTCGAGTGCATGGACTGAGGTGCAGGACGATATTATCTTCAGGGACTTTCTGGCCGTTGGCTTCGAAAGTCTAGGTCGCAAAGAGATTCTATCGAGGTATCGCAATCGGACGGATCCGAACTTTATAATTCCTGTGAAGGTTGCCGTAGCTCCGCCACCTCGAGGACCGGAGCGGCGCACACATTCCACTACGAACGGCAACGGGCATGCACGTACTGAGTCCAGACGTAATCTCAAGCGCGAGATGTCGGCAGACGACATGCTCGGTGACCTCGAGTCTGCGCTTCGCGACGATCATGATCGCGCTAACAGCGTAACGTCGCACCATTCTCGCGCGAGCTCTGTAGCGTCAGATTACTCTCAGAGAAGCACGCGTCCGAAGCAACTACCCAAGATCAACGACCCGCGCCAAGATGAGCTGCTCAAGGCGCTCGGCGTCGAGGGCTCGCCCAAGACAGTTTATGAGACGCCTGGGCCTGCCCTCGGACCCCGTCCGTCTTCTGTGCATTCTCAGAGTAACTCCAGAGATCACTCAAGAGACCACTCGCGCGATCGCGAACGACAGGAGTACTCCGCTCGACGTGCACCGCCACCTCCAGCTTCTCGTTACAGTGACTATCGCGATCGGCCGCGCCGTGAAGATGACTACTACCGCTCGGACAGTAACGGCCGGCAACGCAACAATAGCCGTCCGTACGATACTCATCGGCCTTACGAGAACGGCCGCCCACGGGATAATGATCGTCTGCACGCCAATGATCACTCTCAGACCAATAGTCGTTCGCAAAACAACAACAGTATTCATCGCCCTTCGTCAGCCAACAGCCAGCATACCATGGCTGGATCAGACTTCGAAGGTGGCGACGATATGGATCTCACACCGCGGCCGAAGTACAATCGCACTGACAGTCGCAAGCGCTCCTACCACGAGGTCGAGGATCATGCTGGAGGCGATGATCGCAGAATAGAAGATAATGACGACACGCCGAGGCAGAAGTATAAGCAGGCGAGGACTGTGTCTGATGCTTATCGCCGACGATGGTAGGAATGCGGGAGACACGGGCGTCACTGGTCCTCACTCAAGTAATACATTGCTTCACGCCGTGCATCGAGTGCAATATTCGCACCTCTCAGCTGCTAGGCTTGGAGTTTGCTACACACCTACTACGACGTCCTGAAACCACTTGGCAGGGAGTGCTCACCACTTCTCTACGGGATCACTCGAACTTGGAAGACTCTCGCGTCCACTGTGCCCGGCCTCGCTTATATTTCCTTCGTTGCAATTATTATCAAGACTAATCTTGGCTCCATGTGCCACTACTTCTCAATTCCTTCCTCCACTCTCTCCTGCCTGCCAACGGCTTCCATTACGTTCGCCTGAGATTCGGTTCGCACGTTTCCACATCTTGTCCCCTCGTCCCTCCATTTTTTGCTTCGTAAGGTTGGGTAAAGTGACGACGGGTATGACCATCGACGTTCACTGCTAATGCAGATCCCCATCAGTGCCTTTGTGTATCCACATTGAACGAATCTGCTGGGTGAAGCGTCCCTGACCAAAATTCCGATATGTTGCCCGCGGGACAGCTCCGCAGGGTTCAATAAGCCCTGTATGGCCCAGTCTAGCTTGACGTGTGGGGCTACGCGCAACGTAAGAGCAGAGGCGATCGCGATACCCGCAATGTATCGCGCTACGCACGTATTTGTGGGTAGCACTGCAGACGGCGAGTGACCGGCGTGTTGTCGGGTTAGGTCTCAGCGATATCAGTGTGCTACCTCACTAAGCCTGCCTTCTCGTCCTCATCACTCTCACTCTCCGTCTCCTCTTCGCTCTCGTCCTCTTCACTACTCTCTTCTTCCCCACTCTCCTCTTCACTACTCTCCTCTTCCTCGTCAAGCCAATCGTCCAGAGTCTTGGCCTTTCCACCTCCACTTCTCACCTCCTTTTCTAGGACCTCGTCCAGCATGCTCCCTGCACTGACTGCCGCTTTCACCCGCTCTTGGCCTTGTCCTCCGATCTCCCCACTCTCATCTCGCAGCTTCGGATCCGGCTCCTCGCCTTCACTGACCCAGTCAGGCACTGCTTCATAGCCTCGAAAGCCGAGCACGCCAGTGATCAGACTCGCGCTTCCGAGCATGAAGCCTCTATGGCTTTCACTCGGCGATGGTGCTTGAGGGACTGGCTTTGGCGCCAGGAGCAGCAGCGAAGCCAGATCTGTGCTGGTGGGTACGGCTAGCAGGGCGCGATAGAGACGTGCTCGGTCTCGCAAGTCGTAGGAGGGAGTGTAGCGAGCGAGGA
>JAVRRP010000951.1:0-12571 GCA_036872775.1 Oleoguttula sp. CCFEE 5521 | reverse complement strand
AGGCTGGCGAAGGAGAAGCATGCGGTCAGGATGGCAATGGAGGAGCAGGAGGAATTGGAGGAAGATGAACAGGAAGACGGAATGTTGGAAGAGGCAGGGGTCGAAGGGAGTGGCGAGACGACGCTAGTAGAGGACGAGATGGTGGAGAGTGTGCTTGGGTTGACGATGGACGGAAGCCACTATCACGACGACCGCGTTTGACCGCCAACGAGTAAAGAAGCAGGATCGCTTTGCCCATCTCACGGGCCTGTTCATTCTATCCACCCTTGCTGCTGGAGAGCGCCTGAACGACAATGCAGTACTCGAAGCACAAGCAAGTCCGAACGCTCAGCCCTTATTCTGCCAAAAGTCTGCGGCTCCCTCCAAATCATCAACGTTCAGCAGATCGACACCAGCATCCCACAGCGTACGCCAAATCGCATTGCGGGTCCCCACAGGCCAGCCAGGCTGGTCCCACAACCTCACAGCAATACCCTTGGCATGCGCAGTGGCCACAAGTCCGTTCAGCGTAGCCAGCTGCGTGGCGTTGAAGCTCTCGGTCCTCACTTTAGGGAACGCGATCTCGAAGTCAGCGCTGGCGATGGGCGAGACGGAAGCGGTAATGTTAGAGTAAGTGGTGTTGAGGGTATAAAGAGGGCCGTCCCAGAACTACATATCAACGTCAGCATTCTCATTTCTCGGCATTGGGCTAAGGTCAGATCGACTCACGTAGTCCCTCGGGCTCACGCCCTGCACTTGATTGAGAGGCGTATTGCCAGTCCCGATCACTGTGACAGGTCCCGGCACTACGCTCGTGCCATTGAAAACCGTGAGGTACCCCGCGTCCCTCAATGGCTTCAGAGCCTTCACAACCACCGGCCAGGTCGTCGCACCGGCTGTCTTGACATCGACGAAGAGATACAGCGTTTGACCGCCACTCGTGTCATAGACTCCGTTCCTCGTCGGCGCGGTCAAAAAGCTCGAGTTCGGGTTCTGCGCTCTGAGCACCGATAAGATCGGCTGGATATAGAGTGAATCAAACGTCCGCTCGTTCGTCAGCGCAGCTTGCTCGTGGCCTACGTGAAGCGTGCCATTGTAGAGCCAAACGTCGGACTCGACGCTGACTGCTCCGACGGAGAGGGCAGAGTAGAAGGGCACAGGACGCCAGTAGTCATTGTGGGAGTGGAAGCCCTTCGGTATAATGCCCTGGGTGAGAGAGGTAGGGTATGTATACTTTCCGGTGAAAGCTTGGGAGAGGACTGATTGGATACGAGGACCGAGGGGAATGTCTGCTTGCGCAGCTGCCAACGAGACGAAGGGGAGAGCGAGGAGGGTGGAGAGATGCATGATAGATAGTTCAAACTTGGCTTTTTCTGTTTGAGAAATGGGAGACGTACTTACGGAGGCGATGCTTAGGCGGGACCGCAGGCTATATCTATTACCTCCAGGTCAGTAGTGAGTTGTAAGCGTTACATTCGCATCTGTCGGCACGTCTTTCGAGCCATTGGGAAGATGACGTTGGTGATGCAGGTACGATGCTGGAGAGCAGCCGCAGCAGCCAAGGGAAGCTGCACGTGGCGGGGCTCAGGACGCGATGGATTCGATCACACCTTTGCCTTGCTGACTTCATCATGAGAACGTGGGCATCTCATCGAGAGAGCAGTGCACGCTCCTCCTCTAGCGACTTTTGCATATACTAACTGAAGCTGTCGCAAGATCGCCCTGTGCTAGTCGTTGACATGGCATACCGTCTGGCGCGAAGATGTCTACAGCTTCGCACCGTAAGTCGAACGAATTGCAGCCAGGTTTTCAACCAGCGACAGAGTGGAGCTGCTGGAACGTTATCTGTGAGTCTTTCCTTGACGCAATCTGATAAGCAGTCTCCATTTCCCGGTAGCTGTGAGGCTTTGGCCATCTGCTTCATGGGTCTCTAGCCGTAGAACCTCCATCATGGGTCTGCCCTGAGCTTCTGTCATAAAACATTTACCCCAACGTGTGCCTTTCCGCATTCATCTCCTGTCTTTCGGCTACAACGGTGCGTTTTTCGGATTTGAAGTACCACCGGATCCCTCATCCAGGCGAAAGCGATTTCTCCACCTCTCATCGAAACTCGGTCCCGGATCCTCGCCCCTAGGGATTGCTACAGCTGCGCGTAAATGCGCCTCGATGTCGAAGTCCGGATCCTCTACTGCTTCTTGCGCGTGGCGCATCAGGGCACCTCATTCCTCGCGGGTCATCTCGCGATCTCGTGGTATTGACGGCGCTGGTTGCTGGACGAAACCCGGGATTGCGGTTGGGTTGGTATCCGAGCACTCTTCTACCTCGTAAGTCAAGGGTGTTGCGATTGTAGGCGTGGCATGCACGATGGAGCCTTCGTAATGTGGGAGACGATTCCCCGAACTACCAGGTCCAGTGCTTGCTGCTGAAGCCACGACCGCCGCTACACTGTACGACAGCTCTGCCACGACCGCCTGAAGTCCCTGCATCGTGGTCTCAAGACCCGCGATTCGACGGGTGAGCTCAGCTGTCAAAGTCTCGTGTTCAGGCGTGTCGGCAGTGGATGACAGCGGAGCAGTGGTGTCAGTGCGAGGGGAATTCACGGCTGGAGTATCATGGCTCGGGGCTAGTATGCAGTGGTGTGAGATGCCGTCGATGGTGATCTCGCCAATTGCGGTGCTTTGTGCTGGCGTGTTGGAAGTGGAAGGTATCGCCGGAGACGAAGCCATGCTTATAGGTACGGATCGCGATATCGGTCGATGATGTCGGTAGTGGCGAGAGGCTTGCGAGGTTTAAGAGTGTGTGAGTGCGATCGACTACTTGGAGGATATCGCGGGCCCTGTGCTGTTCGCATCGATGGCCACGGGCCCTATGGACGGAGTCACGATTACCGTCTCAGTCTACCATCACCTAATGCGGAAACTTTGCAGTCCTGATTCGCATTACTATATTATGGATATGTCTGTAAGCAAACTCCAATTACGCTCCATTCCTGTTTTCTAGCCTCCTAAGTCGCCCGATCTACATTTTGGGCAACATGTGTCGTACTCCAGATCAGGTGATATATCTCATTGACCTTCAGAATTACCGGTACTCGTACAGCCCATGGATAACAGGCCGAGTCCCCACGTTTCTCGCACCGTCCGTCTCGTCGGCGCTCGACGTACTCCGAACCACACCAGGGACTTCCCTGGAGTTCGCATTGAATCGGCCCCTGAAGTCCGGCGCGGGAGCCCAACCCGTAACCCGCGCAGCCTCCCGTCTACGCTCCAGGGCCTCCTCGGGTTCTGCGCTGAAGGCATCGAAATCGGGAGTCGTGGTGATTGAGATGGCGAGCTCGAGTCTTGGTACCGGTGCCGGTGCTTCGAGCGCTGCCACACGGCGCGAGAGATCTGTCACAGTAATCTGGAGGTTCTCGATGCTAGATCTAAGAAGTGCGGTCTGGTCACTCAGCTCGGTGACGCGGACCTCAGATGCGGGGGTCGCGGCAGTATCAGCGGGCGGAGAGATAGTCTCATGACGAGCTGAGCTTGGAATCGCGAGTTCGTCTGTTGAACAAGACCTACGGAGCCCTGTCGTGGGATCGAGCGGTGTTGCGATGGCTGTGTGATCTTGCTCGGATTGCATTGCCGGCTCGGACGCCGGGGTGGAGGATCGCTCAGGCGTGTTGCTGGCGCCAGCGGCGCTGTGTACCAGCAGGTCGTCCGAGGAGCAAGAAATATGAAGGGTGTTGCTTGGTGCCATGAGCGGCTTGTTGCTTGCGTACTTTGTGGAGCGTGTATGGTCGAAGAGCTTACGGTGTTCGCCGATGATTAGACCGATAGGGGTTCCGTCTCAAGCAGTGCGGTGAATGAGGTCGATGAGTTCACGGAGATAATAGGAGAGGAGTGAAGAGGTCAAGGTTATGTAGTATAAGAACATGATGAAAGTAAGTTGAGAGGACGTTCGCTAGAGGCGCAACAGTGCCTGTAGGGCGTCGACGGTAAAGACTAGCATCCTTAATGAGAAGCTTGCTGCCGAATTTCATGTCAGTGAAGAGCAAGCCAGCTCGGAAGAGTCACACCTACCTAGCTGTGACTGACGTCGAAGTCGAGGGTATCTGGACGGAACGGTCGATGCTGATGATGAATCGACTTAATATACGTAGCTGTGCAATGTCGGTATGCAGAATACCACAGTGAAGGTGAGATCAGATTTCAATGGCCGTTAGCTATTGATCCCGAGGCACTTGGCTTCATAACTCCATAGATCGATTTCTGTCACTTCTCGCTGTCCGTGTGGAGATCAGCACCCAGTGAAGTAAGCACCAGCTGCCATCTCGTCCAACCTCCTCTCCTTCTCCGCAGCCCCCGGCCTATAAGGTGTCCTACTCACCGTTACCGGCTTAGTCATCTCCGCCAACGCAACTGGATTCGCAAACGGCAGCAACGCCTCCGCAGTCGAGGGCGGAAGTGGCAGAGTCCCCAGATCGACTAGCGGCGTCAGAATGCCCAGAGGATGTGGAATGCTCGCCAGCAGCTGCACGTCCACGAGCTCGTCGGTAAGACATTGTAGCACCGCATCATCGGGTACCAGTGCGTTGCCAGCTGCATCGTACGCATCCTCAATCGACATCGCAGATGAAAATGGCGAAGGCGATAGTCGGCCAAACAGCTCGGCGTCGCTGCTAGATTGAGCGAGAAAGTACAACAGGGGATCGACTCCAGAGATGTCGGCGGGAATGTGCTCAACCTCGCGCCGCTGCTCGTCTGAAGCCTCAAATGCCTGCATGTACTCATCATAGTCGATATTCAGGTCCAATTCGTATTGCGACATATCCACATTCATCGCGTCGATGACTCCAGCTCCGTCGCCTTGGTCCCACGTGGCCTCGTGCTTTTTCGTGTCTGCAGTGTCCAAAGGCGCCGGTATCTCCCATTTGCCCTTCTCCCCCTTCAGCGTGCCAGCCCTGGACGTCGAGCGACTATCTTCGCTCTGTGGATACGCGAACCCGAAGGGCGCATCGAGCTTCACGCCGAGCCCACTGATCCTGGAATGCAGCGAGATCTCAACGTTCTCGATCATGACTTCGAGAGCGTTCATGCGAGTCGTGAGCTTTTCGACTGTCGTATCTGTCTCCGAACGAAGATTTGGGTCGGACGTCCGAGCAGGTGTTGCAATGTGAGTTGATGGCATAGTGGCCTTGGTAGCTTCAGTCATACTGCGAACTCGTGCGTACTTAGATCCAGGCCTCTCGCGGAGGTTCACACGCATGTTGTCAATGCGCTGATGGGCAGAGATCTCGACGTTTTCGATTGAGGATTCGAGTGCCTTGAGGCGAGTCATACAATCGCTGATTGATGTCTCGGTGACAGATGGGATGGGAGCATCCGGTATCTCAGCTGAAAACTTGCTGGTCGTTGAGCCGGTAGATGGCAAGTCCGAAGTAGAGGTGGCCTGGTGCACCATGGCAGCGGGCTTGGCGAGTTTGTCTTTGTGAGTGCTTGTGCGCGAAGAAGTGCCAGCCGCAGATGATGTGGGAGTGGATGATGACATGGTGATTCGGGATTGGAGTTTTGATGGAATCGGAGGAGTGTCGATAGTAAGGTAGGGGTTGTGGAGATGTAGTGGTGTAGTACACTGATCAGAAACCGGGGGAAGGACTTACGCTGCACCGCCGCAGTCCCTATGATTCTTCGCTGGGCGTGATGTACCGCGCGAGCTTTGCTGCCCACGATCAACGCAGTCATGGGGCAGGTTAGTCACAATTTGCCTTCTGATGCTCATGAATCGTGGACTCGTGCAGTGGATGCGGGAGATGGTCGTAGACGCCGGTTTGCACCAGCAGCTGTGCGTGAATCGTTTACACAACGCTCAAACACCCATCACCCCCTATCGTACACCGCCCGCTCGTTCTATACTCGCCGCCCACAACGCTAGGTCCAGTAACCACCAGCTCGCCAGTCGGCTCAGTCTGGCCAACCGCTTCGTCAGAAGCATTCGCAAGCTTGATCTCCAGACATCCTGCAGGTGATCCCATCTTCGCAGCGCCCTCGCCGTCCGTCCGCCTGTAATCGAAGACATTGCTAGCTGCAATCATGCCCGCTACTCTCGGCGAAGTCAGAGCATACACGATCCTAGATCTCGTGAAGATCCTGAGATCCGAGAGCATCGTAGATGTGAGCACGGGAGTTTCTAGCTTTCCGGTCCCGGCCAGCAGACTGGAGGTCAGTATCAGCCGCAACTTCCCAGGCGCGGTATTGGAAGCTGATGGCGCAAGGAACTTCCACAAGTAAGTATCAACTGGCATTCGTCCAGCTGCCAATGTCTGCTCTTTTGAAAACAAGCCGAATCTCTGCACCTTCGATGTGATGCCTGAAGTTTCCTTCTCGTGCAGGCCCGCGAGTGTGGCTGCGCTCGAGATGACTACCGTCGGACTGACAGATCGAGATACGGACGCAAAGTCGATGCCCGAACTTGCGACGGAGGTGATAGCGAGGGACGTGTGCGTGTAGAGAGCTGCAAGAGTCCAGCAGAGGGTGTAACACGAGTTGAAGCTATCAGCTGGGAGAACGAGGTCAGCAGGGCTGAGGCGTTGGCGGAGAGGGAGAGAGTTTAAAAGACCGGCGACAGCAGCGATGATGTTGGCGCTCGTGAAGGTCGTGCTTGTGAAATCTTTTGTCACGTCGCTGGGCTGGTTCACCGCGATGATGCTCTTTTTGGGGTCAGTCTTGGAGTACTTTGGCAGCTCCACCTTCTCCCATTCGCCTTGGTCGCGCAGGATCACGTGCCAGGCCTCGACTGTGAGCTTGCCTTGTACTGCTTTGGGCGTACCTCCCCAGTCCATGTGCTGACTAGTTGCTTCGACAATCTCGACGACTGTGTGGACGCTGCCTTTTAGTTGAGCAGAGAGCTCCTCTAGCGGCAAAGAGCCAGCGGCAGCAATGACAGTATCAGCTTTCGTCTCGCGGAGTAGCTCGTAGACCTTAGCGTGGGGCAAGTTGAAGGGTAGTAGAATCGGTGCCGTCTCGTCACCCCAGAATGCGCACGCTAATTGAAGCATTCAGTATTGCTGTGAGACCTGGCGCAATGGAGGGGACGCACCAAAGATCGCGATCAGATACTCGACGCTATTCGGCAGGTAGATCGCCACTCTCTTACACGCGCCATCCCTTCCACTCAGCCATCGGCCCATGACATCGATCTGCCAATTCAGCTGCTCCAGGTTATGTTCTTCGGGCTCATCCTTGCCGAACACACTCATAATAAGTCCAGCAGGCACTTCCTTGCCATCATTATCAGTCTTCCCTCCTCTCATGACTTTCCTCCAGATGTCACGCAGATCCCCATCTCGGCCACTCTTCCACTTTGGCTCGCCCTCGTCTCTCACGTTCAGGCCAGACTTGAGCGGGTAGCCATGTGGGATCTCCGGAGCACGGTAGACGGCACTTTCATTCTTCCTTCGTACTGGGGAAGCGACGGATTGTCGAGCCAATAGTAGTGGGTGGGTGTCTGGCTCTTCCGAGAAGAGGAAGGGGTAGGCGATGAAGCCAGCGATTGCAAGAGCAAGGAGGGTGGTGAGAACGTTCCACTGCGAGAATGCTTCGGAGATCTGTTGATCCAGCCGTTCCAGTATCAGAGGCATCGCCAAGTCGATACTGCCTATTCAGAACATGACAGCGGAGGTGAGATTGGGAGAGAGGTAGTGGGGGGTTTATCGAAGGCTGAGTCAGCTCAAGTGAGCTTGAATGGATTAGAGTTCTGGGGATCAACAGATGAAGTTCACGCATGGCAACTGCAGCTTCTACATGCATACCAAATCGAACCATGGAGTAATATCAGGCCAACAGAAGCGTGGAGACTAACACGACTAACCTCACAGCAAGCGAGAATCTCGACAACGATGTCCTCTACAGCGCTCATACGCCCAGTAGCGCAACCAAGCGCGCCCAGCACAGTAGCCCGACAAACCTCCCAATCGCCAGCAGCTCGCACACCAGTATCGACACCCAGCACGCGTCTTCCCTCTATCCTCCTTACGCCAAAGACGTCCCAAGTCAGCGCAGTACCAGCTTCATCCCCCGCGACGCAGCTCACGCCCTCGCAATCAACACCTGGCAAATGGCAGCACCCGCGCATGGAAGAGGTCGTCAAGAGACAGCATGCAGATCACTTCGATGCCGATAATGTGAGGGCGATACTGGTCACCCTGGCGGGGCTGGTGTCGACGATGGCGGTGAAGCCAGCACTAAATCTGTACGTTGACACACCAGTCTCAAGCGTGGCCGCATCGCTGATTGTGCACCAGAGTCTCTTCCCCTGCCCTTGTTCGATCGCCCACTACGAGCTATGCTCTCCTCGCTTTACGGATGCTCCTACTTGCTGCTCTAGCCTTCAGCGCACGACCTCTCTGGCGTGCCGCAGACACCTGTGAAGACATTCCCCTATCGGCCCCACAACGACACGCTCTTGGTCTGCCTCCACTCTCACGTCCTGCAACACCGCAAGAGCAAGCGCAATACGTCACGCCGCCGCGGTACAGTCGCAGCGATAGCCCGTCGCTCAATGACTCGATGCGCGCACAAGCACGAGGCAGTCCTCTGAATGGGCGCGGCAGTACACCAGACAGCAATCTACGACGACATAGCAGCGGCCACGGCAGTCCACTCGAGAGTTTTCTGCCTTCACAATCCTTCAGTGCTAGCCCGTCCGGTCTGCGACGTCAAAGAAGCGGGAGTGGCAGCCCGTACTCCCCCCTCCCCGACCGGATACAGTCGAGCTCCAGCGCCAACGACTTGCTACGGCGAAGCAGCTTTGGCTTTGACTCGCCACGCAGAGATACAGACACCTACGAGCGAGGAAGCGGCAGCCCAGGAGGGCTAGGCAAAAGTGGCAGAGCGAGCGTAGGGCTGAACAGCAAGTGGCTGTACCAGAAGGGCCGAGGAAGCCCTGCCGGCATGGCAAGTGGGAAGGCGAGTCCAACCGGCAGTGGCTGGGGTACGGGGAGTGTGTTCGGGTGCGCAGGTACGATTACGTGAGCGTGAGGTGCTGCAAATGATACCCATCTGTACTCTAGGACCTCTGTACGCGCGATAACTGCGCCAGAAGCAGAACAAGGCGCGAGTGATGTCTGGCTGCAAATCCGGAAGTCTCAATGGTCGTACGCAAGTTGCAGTGCCATCCTACGAGCATTGCCTGGTCCGTCTCTTAAAGAGATCGCCCTTCACCATCTGCATCGCGGGCAGCAAACCTGACACCACGATAGCGGTGATCGCGAACAGCAGTCCATGCACCGCTACGAGCAGATCTAAGTCATCTCTCCTATCTCCTACTCATCACATCCTTTCACGTCCATTTCTGCAGCTCCCTTCCTCTCCTCGTCATCAGGACCGCGCCAAGAGTTCTCCATTGCATATCGGACAAATTATCGACAGCATGGCAGCCCCTGAAAGAATGCAGGACACTTCGAAGACCATAGCCACCGAAACGGATGAACCCATCACGACGCTCCGATCGTCAATCTCTAGCTGGGATGTCCCTTCCAGCTCCACCTCCACAGCCTCTCGTGCAACTCCTTCTGACTCCGACACGTCTCCGCCCAACGACCACTCATCCTCTGAGCCCAAGCTCTCGTTCCGTGTCAAGGCCCTAGAAGCCGTCATCCTGAAGCTCAGCCTTCGTCTCTCTACTCTTGAAGACTCCCGTGGGGGAAAGCGCAGCGTGTCCCAGAGCGATATTGATGCGGCGGAGAAGACCCGGAACATCAACGCCAAGCGACCTCAGCGGCAGGATAGCGGGGATTGGTTTGAGACGGCGAGGACGAGTCCCTCGCGTCTAGGCCCAAATGCTGGCCCCAGTCCGCGCGAGGTCGAGGGCAGTCTCCCCCGGCCACCGGTCGAGGAGCCCGATATCTTCACCTCCCTCATCCGTAGCATCAACGCCACTCGTCCGCAACACCAAGAAAGCGAAGACTTCCTCGGCGCAGCTCGCTCCAGTCACTCAGGCACAAGCCGCAGACCGGAGACATGGGACTATACGTCTGCTTCCAAGATCTCTCAGCAATCTGCCGGGAATGTCGGTGTGTCCGCAGCACTGGCTAGTGAAGGTGTTGCTTCTGTAATCCAGCGTCACGTCAGCGAAGACTCTTTTGAAGTCGTAAGGAGGATGAGTCTTAGCACGACACGCAGGCCCGGCACATGGGATCCGAGACTCCGGGCCGCTGAGAAAGCGGCCGACGACGACGCTGAGAAAGGCGTATGCTGGCCTGATTGGGCGGATGATGACTTGATGGAGAGTAATACCAAGGAGAAGCTATGTGGGTCCAGTGCCGTGGAATGGCCTGCTGAAAGGAATTGGAAGTTCTGGCGTCCACAACATCCTGACCCCCATACTTCTTCGTCTACGAATGACGCGACTCGCAATCCGCACAGTGGGCCCAAATCCTGCAGACATAGGTACGATCACTCGGCGCGCGCACTGGAAGTCGATGAAGCGAACTTCCCGGCCCTGCCGGCTGCCGGCCCTGGACAGCCGCCGCAGCCGGAAGAGCCTTGGACTTCGATACCAGGCCTGGGTACGCTGCCGCTGCCGCTGCCGCCACGACTGCGGTGACGTTGCGTCCTTTCCAAGATGCTCCCACGCGGACTCGGACGGACACACGGCTCGAGGCTAGTGGGCTGCGGCGTCCGCTCACGCTCAGTCCTCTGGCGGACAAGGACAGGTGGCTAGACTTGATGAAGGGGTGGTAGACGAGCCATAAGTCACAAGCCCAGCCATGGGTAAAGTGCTGGGAGCGCTGCTTGAAACGTCGGCGAATGCACAGATAGCTAGCACGGACTTTGAGTCTCAAGATTGGTAGACGTTTGATACTTCCGGGCTCCATTGACATCTTGATCAGTCGCTGTTTTTGTGTCGGAGTATGAACGTGTTGTACACTATTTACATCCATTGCCCTATCACCTTGCATCGTTCTCCGCGGCTTCGTGAGGGGCTGGCTGTGCAGGATCGCGGCTCGATGCGTAAGATATACGCTACTATTGGAGCGTAGCTCATCTTATCCTTCAGCTCTCCCGCCGCTCGCTGAATCGGCGTACGTTACGGAGCAAGCTCACAGTCGGTCTATGAGCCATTCCTGCAGTGCATCATCGCCAGTTCCGTACAGTCGTCGACGCGACATGTTGGCCGTTGAGTATGCGTTTCCATTCGCTTCCCGCAGACCGAGCTTCGTCGTCGAAGTGAGGTCTCCAACCTATCGCATGCTCGCGACGCTGCCTACCAGATCCATCGCCGCAATCGTCATCAATGTCCGATCAACACGTCCCTCACGAATGCCCCACTGCCACCCTAATTCCAAAAGCGCCCACTCTCCTCTTCCCGGCCTTCAACGCAACCCTCGTGTGCGCCTTGCCAACTCCCCTGACCATAAAGCCAGGCCCTTTACTCGTCAACCCCTTCCTAGCAACCTTCTCCTGCGCCCGATTGGCAGTCATACGCTTTCCCAATCGCCCGGCAGCGCTGACATACACACTGCTGACTTGCTTCAACCGCAGCCCCGCGACTACACTACTCAAACTCGCGCGTTGCCGTCCCAGCGTAGCCCGACTCGGATCCCGCGCCAACGCTGTTTCCGCCGCTTTGGCATGCGACGCCAGACTCGGCACCTGGCTCTGGCTCACTGGCAACTGTGCGCGCCATACGGCATCTCGGATTACTTTCCGCGGCGTGTTTCGTCGGTCGCGGAGTTTCTGCGTTACGAGGTTTGCGAGGATCTCGGCGTCTAGTTGGGGACGGGCGAGTTTTGTGAGGTGTAGGGTTACGGGTTTGGCGTAGAGGCGGGAGAGAAGGGATTCGATGGGTGCTTTTATGGTGGGGGAGAGGAGGTCGGTGGCGAGGCGGCGGGCGGTGCGGGTGTATGTTGCTGGGGCAGCGGCGGTCATGATGAGGAGGGTGTATCGAGAGTACGATGTGGTGGAGGAGGCCGGCAAACAAGATGGAAGTCCAGATGGAAGTGTGGTGGTCCTATCGGAATTGATGGGTCTCAATCAATATATTGGTCAATTGAGGCACAGTCCGATGCTCTCCTCCGCGGCGATCATCTCGAGTACCACTTCAGATGAATGTACAGCATACACAACTCGACAACTTGTCAGTAGTGACACAATGGCTACTCCAACCTGCTCTTGCGTACGATCACGCAAAATGCTACCCGTCCATCCCTCGCGCGTCGCCCGCCGCCACCTCTCAACGAACCTCACCCCCACCGCCCCCTCAGGTCCACCCCCAGGCACCTCCTCCGAACTCCCCCATAGCGCTCGCCTGAAGATCTCTCACGGCTCCCTCGCCCGCCTCAATGGCGCTTCCCCCCGCGAACTGAACCTCTCTCACGCCAACATCACCCGTCGTCTGGGTATAAAATTCGCCGCAACTCCCCTCGGAGCACAAGAATGGCGCACCTCAACTTACACATTCAACCGCGCCTCAACTCGAAATCTCCCCACAGCCTCGCAAGTCACGGACAAACTTCTCACAGCTTACGTGGCACTACAAAGGGCGGGTGAGAAGCCGAGCTCACGGACAGCGATACAGGCGAGGAAGAAGGGCACCGAGAAGATGTATG
>JAVRRP010000950.1:0-12588 GCA_036872775.1 Oleoguttula sp. CCFEE 5521 | reverse complement strand
TGACGGCCGCGACGCCTATATACAAAGGCTTTCTGGCCGATACCGACGTGCGCTGGAACCAAATTAGCCGCGCTGTGGACGATCGTACGCCAGAGGAGCTAGGCGAGAAGCCGCTGAAAAACGATCGCTGGCGTATACCCAAGTCCCGCTATGCGAGCAACAGCACATACATCTCGCAAGATCCACGGCTTCGACCAGAGTACCTCGATCCCAATCTCATCGTCGATGAAGCTCTGAAGGCTCGCTTAGTGGAAGGAGGTATGGACGACCTGCTAGCGACACACTTCGCGCATCTCTTCATTAGGGATCCAATCGTGGTCTTCGCTGAAGACCTACAGGAGCTAGACCTGAACAAGGCAGATCACTTTGAAAACTTGCAGTCTACAAATTGGCAGCACATGCGCTTCAAACCGCCGCCCATCGGGAGTGACATTGGCTGGCGCGTCGAAGTTCGACCGATGGAGATCCAGATCACGGACTTTGAGAATGCGGCGTTCTCAGTCTTCGTCGTGCTCATCACAAGAGCCATACTAAGCTTCGATCTCAACTTCTACCTGCCAATTGCAAGGACGACAGAGAACATGGAGACTGCACACGCTCGCGACGCAGTGCTAGAGAAGAAGTTCTACTTCCGAAAAGACCCGCTTCCTAGGCGAGCCGGACGCACGAATGGCTCTGCGCCAGGATCTGCTGCCGGTACGCCTTTGCCTAGTCGGCCTGCGACACCAGTAGGAAGCGTGGAAGACGAGTACGAGCTCATGAGTGTCAACGACATCATCAACGGCTCCTCCTCGCCTGGCGGGTTTCCGGGCTTGATTCCACTGGTCGAAAGCTACCTCGACTCCGTCAATGTTGATGTGGAGACGAGATGCGAGTTGGCCAGGTACCTTGCGTTGATCAGAGGCCGGGCGAATGGCAAGTTATGGACCGCGGCGAAGTGGATTCGGCACTTTGTCAGGGAGCATGAAGAGTACGGGCAGGATAGTGTGGTCAGCGAGAGTATGACTTATGATCTTGTTAAGGCCGTGGAGAGGGTGACGGAGATGGAGGGGCGCGATGGGTTCGGACGGGAGATGTTGGGAGGGTCGAGGATCGACAGCTGAGTATATACCGCATGCGGTCGTTGACGTTGGCCTGGAGCGGTTCACGACGCATTATCACTGCCCGAATGTTTGGCAGTGGCAGACAGTTGATGAATGGCAGAAGCTATCGATGTCACATCTTGTTGATCAACGGAGCTGGGTCTCCCTTCAACGTGAGTTGATGGACTTCAATTAGCCCTCTGTGTATAGGACCACATGTACGTCTGCTATACTGATCCTCGGTTCCGAAATCTGCATTAGACCTGGATTGTCCACACGACACTGGCATCGCCCCACCGCAGCTTCCGCAATTTGGTGGAGACGCGTTTTCCCCCTAGTGCAAACGCGTCAATAATTTCCTCCTTCAACACGAGCTCTCACGACATGCTACGTAAGCGCGTGAACGTGGTTCTCTCATCGTCTGCCGATCCATCTTGTACGGTCTGATCCGTAATACTGCTTGAACATGGTAGCGAAGTCTGTCCCCAAGAGCGCCATGCTCAAGCTCGCTTTCCCAGGGCTTACAGATGTCCCACTGCTCCAACCTACAGACGTGGCCAAATTGACGGAACCAATCCTGGATCTACTCTCAAAGCAGGCCGACCAGCGACAAGACCTAGGTGATATCACCATCTTGTCCTATAACAACCACGCGCAATACGAGACGTTCCTACGGCTTGCTCAGTGGGCAAAGCACGGTGCCTATACTCCTTTCCTGAGCACTGATACTACCAAGCTCCTGGTTCGCCGTCACGGAGAGACAACAGACGAAGTTTACGAGCCGAGGAAGCACGAGAACGATGTCGCGTATACTTCGACCGACGACACTTACATGTGCTTCACTACTGAAGTCAAGCTGCTCATGCTGGGCATTAGATCCAAGCAGAAAGAATTGCAAGCCTATGCTACTCGCAATATCATGTTCCGCTACCCTATATACGCACGAGAGCTTCTCTGGTTCTTAGATGCGCTCGCTCGCTGTGGTATTGACAGCCTATCTGGTCTAGATCCGAAGCTCGCCATCGCAGTGAAGACGCGTATTGTTCTTGTTAAGGAGCAGCTCACGGCGGACAATGATCTTCCCAGCATCCTCCGCAGGCTGGTCAAACCAAGAGCCCATCTAGCAGCATTAGTGCCAGACATGGACAGCGCGACTGTAGACAAAGTCCTCGAGACTTGTGCACCATTCGATGCCACTGCACTACTTGAAGCCTTTGTGAAGACTCATCTCACCAATTCCATGTCAAGTACATCCGCGGCCACGAGCGAGATCAACAATGGCAGGACCGCGCCTCCAGTTGCCTCCCATCCCGAAACTGCGATCACAGCGCCTCGCAGCGTGGAGACTGCACGCAAACGTGACGATCACGACGCGACGCATGCTATCTACTTCGCCATCGGAGAACACCGCATACTGATTACACCATCGGCCGGCTACGGCACTCTCCGCAGAGATAGACACGGCGCTGAACGCGTTGAGGCACGCAACAAGGACTTTCAATTCGAGAAGGGTGAGGTCTTAGTACAGAGCTCAAGCGCGCGCTTCGTGGCCAGTGGCTCACGCAACATCATTGTCGAGAACTGCTACGGCGAGATAGGTGAGGTCTATGGCAACTTACAGTTCGTGCCATTGCAGCATGCACTGGAGAAAGTGTACGGAACGTCGCGCTCTGACTACGGAGCCTTGCGCTCAGAGCACCCTTCTAGTTTCAGTAACGGGGACGCAGACTCACGTGGTCGCTGGGGAGGTTCGTGGAGTCGGGACTTCAGGTCCGAGAACGCCGGGTCTGGAGCTCACGCTCATCGCAGGAGGTCTGATGAAGCGTATGGACGTCTCAATGGCGCTGGCCCACGCGCTGTGAAAGAGGAGGATGCGGGAGAAAACGGGGGGAGGTCACTGCTTCACGGAACGAAGCGTCCTCGAGAGGAGGCTGACGATCTGCTTGAGCAGCTCGAAAGGAACTTGACTTAACTACGCGGTTTATCTGGCTTCGGAGGATGCGGCTGTGCTACTATCGACTGCATCGCAAGTGTCATCTCGCTTTTGCTGCACTGGGGAGAGCGCTTAGCTCCAAAATGGGATAAGCTACGACGTATGATGGCTCTTGATAGTGCGTCGCTCGATGTCTCGTTCTGATGGTGTGGACCACAAACGCTGAGGCAGAGAAGCTTTGTTAGGGAGACGTATACGGATTCGAGGGATTAAATAGCTGCTGGCGCGCGTGTGGGAGACGACCTACAGCAAGACAGCGCATGAACTGTATATGCCATGTTAACTATAACACCGGTATCGCTATGCATCGCAGAGAAGTCCTGTATTCAGCAGTTCTATCTGGCAAACCTGCGAAGACCACATCGATCTCCCTCCACAGCGCCGGGCGGTCCCACCGCGGTAAGTTCGATAACATGGCTCGACGATTTCTTAGTTTTGCTCTTGTCACCGACCAGATGCCTCGGGCACTTCGCTTTCCTCGAAGGAAGTCCATGTACCTCCGACTGCTCCTCCCCATCCGAAGCTTGCATGAGCAGTGCGTCTGCAGGACAAAGGCTGCTTGACCGGGAGCTGCGCGACGCTTGCCTCATCGCGTCACCAAGCCCACCCGCTCCCGACAGCTCTGGCATGCTTACGTGCACATGGTCACCAGGTGGCCGCGTTGGCGGCGGTGGCATGAAAGAGCCGTCGAGCGCGTCCTGGACAGCTCTCAACTTGACCGTGCCATGGATCTCTCCTACTTCGCCGCGAGCATTCTCGACAACCACATTTCCTGATGCATTGACGATCGATCGTATATCCGGGGTGATGAGCAAGATCTCACCCTGCCAGAAGCGGAAGTCCTGATTCATGTAGTCGAACTTTTCGCCGGGTCTTTGTCTACGCGACATGCCGAAGCCGGAGCTAGCAGGTATGATTATGCGGCACTGTAGGATCGCCGCGAAGATCGCACGCTTGATAATGGTGTTGTTCTCCCTTACCATTTGCTCGACGGTGGGAGTGGAGCGAGTGTGCTTCTCATCGGACTGTTCTGGTGTGGTCGTGGTATCGGACTTGACACTGTGGGAGTCTCCGCGAAATGCGTCGCCCATTGAGCGCTCAGCCTTGGGGGCGAGCTGCGTATTGACGAACGCATCAATCAAGCCTGCCATATTCGCCGTGCGGTCGGGTACACAGTTGCTAACGATCGCCTTGATGGTTGCATCTTCCATCTCCGGCAGCAGAGCTATTAATTGAGGCCTGATGAACGAGTTCAACATCTCGGGCAGAGTCTCATCGGCTAACAGCACTGAGCTCAGCAGGCTGACACGTTCCCTGATAGCAGCACCAAGTTCCATGTCAATCGCTGCCAGGTCGGCAGTCTTGGCGCGATCGAGTGCGTCTATGATGTGAAGGAGTTCCCGGGCATAGAGAGGGTATCGAGAAGTGATGTTCGCAGCCGAGTACGCCTGGAGGTCTTTCTGTCCCACCTCAATGCTCCACATCAATACTCGAACCTCCTCGGTGAACAGAGCGTACGTTTCGTCAGTCGAGCGATACGCAGTATCGGCACTGTGCACCTCGGCATCGTATGGTCGCGGCGGCTGGCCTTTGCAGCATACAAGCAAAGTGCTTCCCGCGTTGTCGACATCCGGGGTATATGCTGAAGCATGTATGAGAGGATGGAGAGAGAAAGATAACTTTGATGTCGACTTACGAGCTGTGCTATGGTTTTTGAATATCCAGCAGGTGCCTACCAGCTGCGTGGTGGTGGGCAGATGGTTCTGTCAGAAAGCGACTCGCCGGCTTGCATCATATCGCCTTGAGTGTGCAGGTGTCCGCCTCGCCTGAGCCACATTGCCGGGTCTAGTGGATCTCGGATGCACTGTATCATGCCTTGGCGTGCTTGCCCCTTGCAGCTGTGCCGTTCGCACGGGTTGATTTTGCTTGCGAAAACCTGGTCGAGTCGTCTCTGTGCATACAACTCTGTGCATGCGTTCTTGGCGTATCACAAGAGCAAGCATTGCGGTCCAAGAGGACTGAGGACTAGGATTTTGCTTATCAGTGGGAGGAACAAATTGAGAAATGTGAACTATGTCGTCAGAGAGTTCGACACTGCCTGAGCACTTCATTGTTCCCGTTTCTTGGGCAGTTCGATGGATGAGAGCACATTCAGGAGACACTCGTTCGCCTGGCGATGCGAATGCTCTTATTGATTGAGGCTGTACAAGCGCACCTCTTCATTTGCTCCGTGAAGTTGTATACGATCATGTGATGGCAGCTAAAGCGACGTTACGTGCGATGTTGTGTGTGGCGAAGCCATTTAAGGACTTCTATCTTTAAGTGCTGATACAATGCTCGTGGCCGCAAGCTAGGTAGCCCAGTCCATCTGCACCATGGATTAGCTTGCACGCCGTCATGGAGTAATGTGGAGACCCACATGGAGTTTTATGCTGCCAAAGTTTCCAGTGGGTACGCTGCGTTGATATTGCCACTGTTAGGCGTGACGCTGGGCACAGCCTCGTACGCCTTAATCTCCACCACCTCCTCCGCCCACTCGGGAATCCGCCTTACCCTACCCAATTGCTCGATTTGCCACGCAATCTGCAAAAGCAGCGCCTCTGTCCAGGATCGTCCTAAGATCTCCATGCCAATTGGAATACCCCTCGGGGCTGTTGCAGTAGCTGGACTGAAGCCAATGGGAACAGTCACGACAGGCGTACCAGTCAGTGCAGCCAGAATACCGTTACGGCCACTCTGCGAGGCGGAGCCAATGGGTACGACGAGATTCTTCTGCTCCGGGTAGATCATAGCATCGAGATCGTGCGATGTGAAAGTACGTTGCACGGCAAGAGTAAGGTTCTGAATGCCCGCCTGGATAGTATTGTAGGTGGCGTTGCCAGTCGAGGAGACCAAAGCTGTATTCACGTACTCGTACTGCGAGGGTATAACAACGAACTTTTTGCTGGTGTAGAGCTCATTCACCGTGTCGGGATGCTCACCTCCGAGAGAGGAGCGCTGTAAGTACGCGTTCATCTCTTCACGGTACTCGTAGCGTTGCGTGTCAAGCTTGATAATGGCGGTAGCGTTATACAGGCTGTCAGTGATGGGCACAATCGTGGCACCTGCTCGGCGTAGCTTCGCGGTGATATTGGCCATTGCTTGATTTACTGGAGTCGTCTCGTTGCTTGCCGTGCGGTTGAAGAATCCTTCCAACAGCCCAAAGCGCACGCCCTTCAGGGAGCCTGCCGACAGCCCAAGCGCGTAGTCGGTCCCCTCGATTCCAGCTGGAACCAGTGATGTCGCATTGTCACTTGCATCGTAGCCAACGCTTGCCATGACAGTCAATGCAGTGGCAACGTCTCCAACACTCCGCGCAATTGGCCCGATGACATCTTGGGTGTAGCTGATGGGAATGATGCCAGCCCTGCTGATCAGCCCACGTGTAGGCCTGCAGCTGAACAAGCTGTTGGCGCTAGCTGGGCTTCTTAGACTGTTGACTGTATCCGAGCCAGTACCGAAGACTGCGAAAGATGCTGCAATTGCCGCTCCAGTACCACCAGAGCTGCCACCGGGTGTGCGCGTGTAATCGTACGGATTAATCGTCTGGCCGCCAAGAGAAGAGACCGATAGCCCTTCGAGGGCTAGCTCGTGTAGATTAGCCTTGCCTAGAATGATGGCGCCTGCCTTCTTCAGCGCAGTGACTGCTGGGGCATCGACACTTGGCTGGGACTTAGCGAGGTCGAGATTGCCACCCGTAGTCGCGATCGAAGCGGTGTCATAGTTGTCCTTGAGCAGGACAGGAATGCAGGATAGTGGCCCATACGTTGCATTGCCGGCAGCCAGCTTTTCGTCAAAGTCGTCTGCAAGGCCCAACGCAGCAGGGTTCAGGGCGATGATCGCGTTTGTGTGGTTTTCAAGTTTTTCGATGCGAGACAGGAAGGAAGCGACGACCTCTTTGCATGTAGCAAGCCCAGTGTACACATCATGGTGTGTTGAAGCTATGGTTGCTTCACGCGGGTCAAAGGTGGCAAGGGAATTCCTAGCGAAAGCCGCCAAGCACAGAAGCGGTGATGGACGCATCGTTGGGGTAGTCGCGTGTATGCTCAGCGTTGTGAGGGGCTGCGACTCTCATATAGCCGGCAAGAGCAGGACTATGTACATGAAGAATCGTATGGAGACCATGACACACTTCTCGCTTGGCCAAAGATAAGACCTCGTCATTGGTCAGTGCGAGGACACTACGAGCTGACACACAGATTCAGGCGACTGCTCTCTACACGCTGTCATGGTGTCGACGTGCAAAGTGATGGCTGGAGGCGCCGCGGACCTTAGTTCCTCCACATCGCAGACCGTAGTAGAGGCGCTGCGCTGATGTTCTGTGATTTTGATCGAAGGTGCGATGCGCACTAGCCGTATGCGGAAGGTCGACGCCTCGAGCTTCTCGTCTTTTCGCCAGACTTTGGGTCAGCCTCAGCACTGCTGGAGTGCGCTGCCTTTGCTGGAGTCGTAAGGATCGATGTCCGCGTTCTCGATGACGGGCAAAGTAGGGTCGGGTGCCTCAGCACGGCCGAATGTATCGCACGGTATCGTCGGTAGAGGTCGACTTCGCCTCTGAGCGCTGCTGATCCACGTGTCGCGAGGTAGATCTGGTCTAAGCCTGGGCTGGGGATCATGAAGCTGTGGTAGATGATCGCATCATGTACCTCCAGCAGTCACACCAGTCAGGCCTTGCTCAATGCCTTGGGCACCTTCGAGGCTTTCCAAGCCTTTCTCCTGGATCACATCGACGTCGAGTTCCTCCATCACTTGAATAATGACAATAAGAGACTCGAAGAAGCCGTTTACAGCTACTCGGAGCATCCTGTTGGTCGTTGCCCGGTACTCGGTCTTGAGTACAGTCTGCCTGCTGGGCGATTCGGAATCGGCGGACGTAGCAGATCCATTAACAAGTGAGAATGATCGTTGGACAAGTGGCGATAGCTCTTCATCGACAGAGAGCGATCGCAGTGCGACATTTGCGAGGCGATTCGTCGGGAATGGCGTATGTATCGTGCTGGAAGACGTCAACAGTATTCCAAGATACCACACAGAAAGACACCCACAGTGTGCATGGGAACGCGACACCCGTCCCAGCCATTGCCTGAATGATCTGGTGGCTTGATGAGCGGATTGGTGCTGCAGAACATGAAAAAGTGCACTCCACCTGGAAGACTGCTTGTCGGTCGACACGTGAGAGCACAGATCTCGGCAGCGATCCCGAGCCCGTCCCGCCTCCGCATTTACGATCGACCTGCATGCATGAGCACTGTTGACGTAGTGTTCATGTTGCGGAGGCATTGCCGCAAGAACGACCAAGACGTTCGTCTCTGCGTTGATAAACTAGCTGGGCACTTCTTGATTCCCTCGTACAAAACGTACCTCGACCTACAGCTTCCACGTCTTTTGCTCCACATACCAAGCCATTGACTTTAGTTCATCGCTATCATGTCTACTCGGTCCGAGTTCCTCACCTTCATGCGCTGTGCTTCAAGGCAGACATCTCGAGCTCGCCTCATGACAAGACCTACACCTGTCTTAGGAAGACCCTTCTCCATCTCCACAGCGCGGCTAAACACATTCGAGGTTGGAGAAACAGCCACGGGAAAAGTGCCGGACAAGAAACACGCCACCGATAAGAAGGACAAGCTAGACGTGCAGAGCGATAGCAGTGCAAAGGGGAGGGAGTGAGTGATATCGTTCTTGGTCAGTATTGGATCAGCATCGTGCTGACATGATCGTTAAGCGCACACGCAAACGACCGAGGCGGCTCAGCTACGAAAGCGAGTGACGAACGAAACAGCGCGCAGAAGACCAAGCTCGAGTTTCCGGAGAGCCCGGACCAGATAGGGATGCAAGATGAGAGGGGCGGGAAGGGCCATTCGTGAGGTACCGTGCTTGTGCGGCGGCCAAATTGCATGTCGAACGGGGTGTGTCGCCGGGCGACGCGCCAATCGCGACATGGGCTGTACTAGGAAATGTATCATAGCAACAGACCAATGTGCAACAGAAGAGACGAGCTTGGGATGGTCAGCCCGATTTGCATTGGTCTGAACCTACAACCCAAGTGCAAGACTTCAGAGCTCATATTTCAAACACAGGCCCACACTCCCTCCCCGCTCCCGCTCCTCCAGTCCTCAACTCACTCAAATCCACCCTCCATCCCCTCCACCCCTCCAATCCCCTCTTCACCTCCTTCACCCTCTCAATCCTCCTCTTCGCCTCCTCCTCCTGCGCCAACCGAAACGCCTCCTCGTCAAAGTCGTCCTCACTGAGTAATCCTACAGATATATTCCTCTGCCGATTTTGCTGTGGACTCGCCACTCCCTTCGTCCGGCCTGTGAACGCTGAAATCCCACTGCTGATCACATCCTGGAAGCTGCTTGTCTGCCGTGCGAAGCTACCACGGCCATTGTGGTGGTCTGGGCCGTTCAGATCGACATCTTCGTACTCGGGTGCATCGGGGTCGTGCATGCCTGGTTGAAGTTCAGCGCGGCGGTCTCGCCAGACGCCGCGCTTGAGGTCGAAGTTCTCGGCTTCGAGGATGCGGATTCGGGTCTGCAGTTGACCTTCCTCTGTCTCTTCGTCTTGCAGATCGAAGGATGAGGCATCGCGAACGTGAGACGGGCGGTGTTGGCGTTGAAGTTGGCCGCGTAGGTCTGTGAGCTCTTTGTCTTTATTTGAGGAGGCTGTTGTTGCGTCGCGATGGAGCTTTGTCAGGGCTGTGATCTTCTGCTCTAGACTCGTAGACCGCTCTGCCGCAGACGTGACGTTGGCAGTTGCCGTTCGCAGGTCGGACTCGAGTAGAGTGATGCGCTTTGACAGTGCTTCCGGGTCTGCGTTCGCGGCTGCGGTATCATCCGAAGGGAACGCTAGTGAGACCTTGAGCGCGTCCAGTTCCTGGCGTGCCGTCGCTGTGTCGGACTGCGCGGCCTTCGTCTGAGTCTCAGCATCGACAATCGAAGCATCGCGTTCACGAATAGTCATCTTCAGCGTGTTGACCTCGTTTCGTAGACTGCTAAGCTCAAGCTCTAGCCCATCAACAAGACTCGTCTTCCTCTCCAGCTCCTGCGCCAGATCAGGACTGATACCCGATTGTCTTCTCGTCACTCCCTTCGCCGCGCCCTCTTTCTTCGCCTGTTCCAGCTCCCTCTTCACCGCAGCCAGCTCCAATTTCAACTCGTCAGACTGCTTCGCCTTGTTCGTGAGCGTTGCGACATCCCCGCTGTTCTCTGCGAGATCATCGCGCTCCTCCTCTGCTTTCGACAGTCGCTCCACAGTGCTCTGCGCCTCCTGCTTCAAGGCTGCATTCTCCTTCTCTAGCTCCTCGATTCGCGTAGCCTGCTGCGAGCCAATTCGGAAAGATTCAGATCGCTGTTTCGACTGCTGGGGCAGTGATGTCGGTTCGTCAGCCGCCACGTCGCCGTTCGCAATGTCCTTCGCTGGCTCAACAGCAGGCTCCTCAGGCGCATCCTCAATTACATCCTCAGTAGCTTTCGCATCCTTCTTGCTCGCCGTGGTAGTGGTCTTCTTGCCCTCTTTGGCCTTCTGCTTCTTTATCTGCTCGTACTACTGTGCTGTTCAGTAATGGCGACGTATCACGACAGCAGACTATTCAACTCACGCGCTTCTTGGCCGCAGCCACCTTCTCAGCTTTCTCTTTGTCTGCGTCCGCCATGTTATGATCACTCAAAAGCGGATGTGATTGATGCAGAAACGTGCTGAGGTGAGGTGTACTTTCGCGTCCGGTCGGTGAACTTCACTCGACGCGCCAACTTCAAGTCGCGCCTCACTAGAACGCTGCTTCAGACGAAAACACTAAGGTAGAAGAACAAGGTAGATAAATGATGAAGTGATTTTTGGTAGAAGCATTGTATTACATTACACTAATCTATCTAGACACGTTTCCCAGCGTTCCTCATGCTCCTTCCATCGGACATTCCCTTCAACTCCTCGCTAATGATGAGTCCCTGTTACATACCTTCCCATAGATGCCATCGTCCCTCGAATCATCATACATTGCAGACATGTGAAGCATCCATCGCTCCGAATCTCTCTAGGCCATCAGAGCCAAGACAGCACTAAATGAGCCGATGACCATAGCGTAGCTGACAGCTTGGGAAGCAGCACCGCCAGTGTATGGCTTAGGTGATGGCGTCGCACTTGCGGTGCTGGCGGGGTTGCCACCAGCAGGTGCGGAAGAGTAGTGCACAGGTGCCTCAGTCGAGCTGCTCGAGGTAGTCCATGTGTGTGCCCAAGTCGTTGGGGTGGCCGGCGCAGCAGTCGAGGTAGACCAGGTGTTGGCCCAAGTCGTTGGGGTTACTGGGGACGCAGTCGAGCTCCAGGTTCCCTCCCAAGTCCAGGTCTTGCTGGCGGTGCTGCTGACCGTCACAGTGGTGTTGTAAGTGCAAGAGCTGGACCAGCCGGTACCCGAGGCGGAAGCACCAGTGGGCTTGTAGCTAGCACTGGAGGTGGTGTTCGTGGTCGGGTATGGGGTCGGGGTTACTGGCTTGGCTGAGGACGATGTGCTGGAGGATGTCCAGATTGGCAGAGTCCAGGTGCTCGACGACGAGGATGTGCTGGAGTATGTGACTGGCGAGACTGGTGTCGATGAGCTGGACCATGACCATGTGCTGGAGTGTGTGACCGGCGATGCAGTTGTCGATGTGGTCGAGCACGATGAGGTGCTTGAGTATGTGACTGGCGAGACCGGCGTCGACGAGCTGGACCAAGAGGAAGAAGTCACATTCTTGGACCATGTCGAGACGCTGGACGAAGTGGTCGAGTAGGTGATCGGTACTGTAGGCCCTGCAGTCGGATAGACGGTGGTCGAGTTGCAAGGCGTGGTGGTGGTCGAGGTGCTGACATCAGTGACCGTGACAACGGCCGGCCAGGCGACATTGGCATCGGCACCGTGTGCCCATTGAGGACGAGCATTGACAGCAGTCGCAGCCGTGGCGATGAGGATCGTGGAGGAACGCATTTTCGGTGTGGTTTGTGTTGAGATCGTAGGACCGGTGTGAATTAGTGTAGGAGTGTATGAGCGAGTCTGGTCTCAAGCTCGAGAGCGAATGTGCAAGATCTGTGAGTATGGTTTTCTTGTGAAAGCGGTTGGATTGCTTGGTAGAGTAGTGAACTGTTAGTAGATGCTGAAAGGAAAACCTATCTTTGTGAAACGAACCCACGTCTTATACCTAGTACAAAGCCATTGTGTTGTCTGGAGGCTGGTGTTCCCAGCGTGGGCGCACAAGAGAGGCCAGAGTTCGGGTTAGAGGAGGCTGGGACCGAGACAGCCCGCCTTTACGATTGGCCTGCCAACCTGATCTATCTCCACGCCTTGTAGGCGAGGCCAACAAGGATGGCTAGCATGGCGCAATATCGACTTTCGCGCAAGAACTCGGCCTTGATGTATAAGGTGAATGGCAAGTCGTGTTGAACGGCATGGTCGGAAGGGCCAAGCTTTCTGGTATTGATGCGGCAGGATCGTCCCAGCAA
>JAVRRP010000949.1:0-12602 GCA_036872775.1 Oleoguttula sp. CCFEE 5521 | reverse complement strand
GAAGGATGCTCATCCTTCCGCTGCACTTGCCCGTACCTGAGATCTGCAACTCACGATCCGCACTCCGGTAAGTCAGGAACTAGTGGGTCTTGCCATCATTGATCGAAAGCCGTTGCAACAAAATGTCTACCTCACTCCAACAATCTTCTTCCTCATCCACTTCCAATCAAGAAACAGCAGAGATGGCCGCACCAGTCCGCCGCCTGCTCGTCACCGGCGCGACAGGCAAGCAAGGTGGCGCTCTCATCAAAGCTCTCCTCAAAAAGCCATCGCAACCCTTCGAGATCTACGCTGTCACTCGCAAATCCGGATCTGCCAGCGCGCAAGCACTCGCCTCTAAGCCAAACGTCAATGTCGTTGAAGGAAACCTCAAGAACATCGATGGCATTATGTCGCAGATCCCAAAACCAGTCTGGGGCGTCTTCTCAGTCCCAATGCTGGATAACGGCATCAAGAACGAGGAAGCCTACGGCTATGCTCTCAATAAAGCTGCAGTCGGAGCCGGCACTTCGCACATCGTCTTTACTTCCACCGAGCGCGGCGGGCAGGAACAGAGCGAGAATGACCCGACTGTCGTGCCCCACTTCGCCAGCAAGTTCCGCATCGAGCAGGACATCAAGGCCAAAGCTGCTGAGAGCGACGGCAAGCTGACTTACACGTTCCTCCGCCCTGTGGCGTTCTTCGAGAACCAGCCACAGAATTTCATCGGTCAAGCCTTCATCAGCATGTGGCGTCAGAACGGTCTCGATCGTCCGCTGCAGATGATTGCGTCCAGCGACATCGGTGAGGTGGCAGCCGAGGCGTTCCTCAAAGCTTCTGAACCGGACTACAAAAACAAAGGCATCTCACTTGCAGGCGACGAGCTTACTCCGAACCAGGCGGCGGAGATCTTCAAGAAGGTGACTGGAGAGGAGATCCCTGCTACGTACAATGGGATAGCTGCTGCCATCCGGTGGATGGTGGGAGACCTGCACCATATGTTTGCATGGTTCGCGAAGGAGGGTTTCGCGGCGGATGTCAAGGGTTTGAGGGCGAAGTATCCGTTCATGAAGGACTACGAGGCGTGGCTCAGGCAGGAGAGTGCGTGGAAGAAGGTGTAATGTCTGGATGGCACTGCGTTGACGGCTAGGGCATGGTAACATTGCGGATGGCGTTCAGGAGGGACACCAAGGATGGTGGCATCAGATGGGGCGTGTAAGCTACAGAATGGAAGCGACAATGCTGGGAGTTCCTGCCTCTCCGTGAGACTTCGTTCAACTTCACTATGGAGGTGGTCGTTGCCTAGCAACGACTTTGAGACATGTTCTGTGACTGCAGTCGAGCTTGTGCGACACATTGCCTGCGAAGGGCACAACTTCATCAGAGCGCATCTGTCGCTCACTCGTCACACAGGATGTCCGCATTACAGGATCGCAGTGCCAACACTTCGATGCCCTCCGCAGAAAGCGCCAAGACAAGCGCTCTAGGCGAAGAGAATGCGTCAACAGTGCAAGCACAAGAGCACAAGAATGTCACGAAGCAAAAGCAGAGCGAGAGCGATGGGTACGTAAACAGCATCTCGTCGATAGCCGACTGTCGTACGATAGCCAGTAGCTGACAGGTCTGTCCATGAGCAGACAACCCTACATCAGCCCTTCGGATGCAATCATGAGCCCAGCAAGCCAGAAGCTTTCGTCATTCAAACAGAAGCAGATCAACAAGCAGTATGTCCACTCTCCTCGCCTGGCGCGTCTCACGACATCCCACTGATGCCCCTCTGTCCTCTTAGGTCCGGGTCGGATGCCACAAGAAGGTCTCTGTTCGCAAGGACAATGTCGAGCAGCGATCAGGATGCTACAGTTCAAGAGCAGAAGGCGTCGTGAGCAAGTGTGATTGGTCACTGCTGTGCGAGAACCTAGGCTAGGATGACTCGATGACTTTGGCATACTCTGGCGCAAGTGGAATTGTACAGTAGGGGCGCTGAATGCGAGTACACTTGCACGAGACGGCTCGGATGGTGTTGTGACAGAGGGTTGACGGCTGTCATGCTAGCAATAGGCAGCAAAGATGGGCGAGCTTGGATGAATGCATGTACAGGGTGATCGTTGTTGCTATCCGCAAGCAATCCTCCGCCAAGCCATTACTAAGGAATTCCACTATGTCCGAGAATCCGAGGCAGCTCAACCAGCCACTTCGACCCTTGCACAGCACACCAAATCACCATACTAAATCCGTGAGGAGCGAGGCTGAACCGTTTCGTCGGGCTCGTCTGCTCAGAGTGCATGACAGTGAAGGCGGCTTCTAATTCATCGCCACAGGGTAGGACTATGCAGACACGCCCAGTTGGAGTGCGGCTGATCTCCGACGACATGGAGTTCTACATGACTGAAGCCGTGTCGGTGTAGCTTCAGCAAAGATACTAGAGGTTTGAGGTCAACTCTACACAATACCAAAATCTAGTCACATCATGTCTAGCCGACTGCAAGACCAGCGAGATGCGCGAGCGAGAAGGAAACACCATAAGGTTCTCACCGGCTGCGTGACATGCAAGAAGCGGCGTGTCAAGTGTGATGAGACGAAGCCAGCCTGTGATCGATGTGTGAAGGCAAAGATCGTGTGCGGTGGCTACCATGTACCAAAGGCGCTTATTTTCGAGTCCTCCCAGTCCAAGTCCTTAAGCGAAGATGCTATCACAGGCAACGGTACCGGCTCACAGCAACTCACTGTCCCATCTCGAAGGAATGACCCATTTGCGTCTCCGAATCCTGGACCTGCCTACTACGATGCCTTATTCGCAGCCTTCTTGACGACGTGGATTCCTGATGGCCTGTTGCGAAGATATACATCCCCAGACGCAAACGGCGACCTGGTCCCAATGTCCTCATGGGCCTTCAGTGCCTGGAGCCTGGCAAGCCGTCGACACGAAAGCGTTGTCGGACAGTCGTTGGTTTGCCTGACACTGGTCACGTTGGGTACGCAGATGGGCGACAGGGCTGTGCTTGCGGATGCTACGAGGCAGTACGATCTTGTTCTACAACGGTTACGAACCCAAGTGTCGTTGCTTGCCCGGCGGCAGCGGCCTGCAGAGAAGAAACAGCAGATAGCCGAGTTGACTGCGGCAAGCTACGTCTGCAGCCAGATGGAGTATGTTCTACGAGAATGGAAAGCGAGTGACTTGCACCTCCAAGGCATGGAATCGCTGTGGTACGCTTGCGATGAATCATGTCTCGAAGATGTCAATCTTCGCTTGGTCTTCCACGACTATTGTCTGCTCTGGATATCATGCTCGGTGATTCACCGGAAGCACAGCTTCGTTATTCCGGAGGCGTGGTGTCATGCCAATTTCGACGCGCCCACACCAGCTGCCTCCATAATCATAAAGCGACTTGCCGTGGCTCAGCGACTGCCTGCACTTCTCGAGGAGTATGACAGCTCGACACCCGCAAGCCCAGTCGCAGGACAACTGGACATCTTGCATCGCCTGCTCAAGGTGGTAGCAGACATCTCCACGATGAACCTTTATTGTAATCATTCATATAATCCGGGTACGCGCATCTGTCCAGCTCTTCCCAAGTCTTGCACGACCATACGAGCCAGTCTCCCTTGTCTCAACAGCAGAATCCTGTCCTGCTACGCCTACGGCTATGCTCTACAAGCATCGATGACCGTTTGGGACCTTGTTCGCCGGCTCGAATCGAATGAGACCGGTTCCGTATCAGACATGCCCATCAGCGAGCGTAACATTGCAAGCAAGTGCGAGGAGTTGCTTGCCGAGACGTGCTTGTCCATATGTCAATTGACAGACCAGGGCTTCGGACTTTTCACGACTAGTCCATGCCTGTTCGCACTCGACACCGCCTGGACAGCTCACATCATGCTGGCGAAGTATAGCGGCCTCGATCTCAATGAGGTCCGTCCTTGGTTTCTAGAGCTCGGTAGCAAGCTGGCAAATGTTGGTTACCAGCCGCTGAGAGAGCCGTGGCGGGTGGCATAAAGCTTCAGTGCGGGCTGATTCTTGGAACGTCGTGACGGAGGTTGGAAGATCGCGCCGACATGGTCAATCAGCACATGATTGTGGCCGGACTAAGGGCCACCGGCAATATCCCCGTCTGTCATGGCATGGGCAGCATCGTCGTGGGACTTTCATGGACAAGGCAACGGGGGCATAGCGAGAAGCAGCCAGAAATCTTTGCAGAGGACGAGGTTGATTGACAAATATCACAACTGGGGGAAGTATGTCTACCCCATGTCTTGACCACAATACGATTTCCGGATACAGTCGTACACTAGCTTATCTGTGTTGTGACAGACGAGACATCATGACGCCGAGCACGAATCTTGGAGAAACACGCTACGGTACGAGGTCGCTAATGTGACTAGCGAATCAGCTGTAGGTCGCCCCTGCCGCCAAGCCTGCGCAGCAGCATTACCTCAGCAGTCTTCTGGCCTTCTGTGCCTTAACGCCGTCGTCCATGCTGACTGCTACCACCAGTATGGGTCGTCGTTATCGGCCAGACGACATACCCGCGCAATGCCCTGGGGTGATTCTGCCGGTGTCTGTTAGTCTTGCATTCCAGCTGGCCTACCAGACCATGCGACTGGTGCGATTACCTCACGGACTTCTTGCTCGCAACTAGAGCTGAAGTGACCTGTAGTCCGGTGGACGTCTGTCAGCATGTCGCTGGACATGTCGCTGCACGCTATCCGTTCGCGCGTCCAGCGGCGTGATGAAAGTACATATAGCTGAACGAGAAGCTCTGCCTAACTCCCTCCATTACAGTGAGCTACGATATCATCCTAACCGTCTTTCAACATCGACCAACAAGCTCGCTATCGACATCGATCACAGCTACCTCCATCTATCCAAGTATCACAACCTCATATCATGTCAGACATCGTGTCCAACTTCTCAGCTTTCCTCGACGGCGAGAACAAGCCCTTGCGTGTGGCCGAAAGTCACATACCGACTCCAGGACCGAACGATATCATCGTACGCAACCATGCTGTCGCGGTCAATACCGTAGATCCTGCACAGCAAGCCGGCTTCAAGGTCGCGCGGTATCCTACCGTCCTCGGTCACGACCTCGCTGGGGTCGTCCACGAAGTCGGCTCAAGCGTCACACGCTTCAAGAAAGGCGATCGCGTCCTTGGACACGCCTGGCAGTTCTTGACGGGGCAAGCTGAGGACGGTGCATTCTCACTGTACACTCGCATTCCAGCGGGCAATGCTGCGATCCTGCCCGACAACGTCGACTTCAAGCAAGGTTCCGTACTCCCCGTCGCCATTGATACGGCGGCTCGTGGCTTCTACGACACCGGCTTCATGGGTCTGGACCTTCCCACTGCTGATGCGAAACCGAACGGCAAGGTTGTTGTCGTCTATGGTGGATCTACATCCGTTGGCGTTGCTGCCATCCAGCTCGCTGTCAATGCTGGCTACCGAGTCATCGCAACATCAAGCCCCAGAAACCACGATCTGTGTCGCGAAGCCGGCGCCGCCGATGTCTTCGACTACAAGTCTTCGTCGATCGTAGACGACATCGCCAAGTCGGTCGGTAGAGACCAGTTCGTCGGATTGTGGAACACCATTGGCATTCCAGAGTCCTTCGACGTTGTCACACCGATCATGCAGAAGCTGGGTGGAGGCTTTGTGGCGAACACAAAGCCTCCTGGTCCGATGCCCGAGAACATCACGGTCATCTTCGTGCTTGGTCTCGGTGAATACAGTTACCCGCTCTGGGAGCATTGGATCACGGGCGCGCTTGCATCGGGGAAGCTGAAGGCTTTGCCGGAGCCGAAGGTGGTTGGCAAGGGACTCGAGAGCTTGGAGCATGCGTTTGAAGTGAGGAACGGGGATGTGAGCGGGTGCAAGATTGTCGTGGAGTTGTGATAAGATCTGTGAAGGCGACTATGCTTGGATTTTTTATAGCGATGAATAAACTTAATCACTACCCGGGCCATCAAGCACTCATGTACCTTACAAAAAGAGCGCAGAACAACCGCTCGACCTCAATCAATTAAACGGTCTCGATCATTGGCACGGGAGTGTCAATCAATGGAGTGATGATTCGATCCCTTCTCGCGTGAACTCCGATCGTTCGATCTCCAACTCCGCAGCTCCCCTCAAGGATTCCGCGTCTGCATGATGGTCCTTCCTATTGAGGCACAGCATGTAGATCGGCGCTGTTTTGGTACCCGAGTTTGTACTTCAGCTGGGTTGTCGCAGCTATGCTGCTTATCCACGCTCTACCTCTGCACAGGTGTCGCAAGCCGAATAGCCATAATGGACCATGAGAAGCAGGACCATGAGGTCGTGTCCGAGGTGCGGACTACCCAACAACCACGCGTCGCACGAGCCCGACGCGTTCTGGAATACAGCGCGGTAGCCGTCCTTGTATGGCTTGGTCTTAGTACACCGAAGCTCTCAAACTGGAGTAAACCAACGATTGCTCCCATCGAAACGAAGGCGTTCAGTTGGGACAACATGGTCCCGAAGCCTACACTCGACTATGTTTCTTGCTTCGATGGGTGAGTCTGCTGCCGTACCATCGTTCCCAAGTCTTTAGCACACAAGGAATTGACAGGACCGCAGATACCAATGCGCTCGTTTGGAACTTCCGATGGACTACTGGAACGCCACAACAGAAGCCAAAATCGCTCTTGCTGTCATCCGCAAGCCTGCTGTAGTTCCCGTTACTCATCCACACTACGCTGGCGCCATCCTCACGAACCCTGGAGGTCCCGGTGGGTCGGGCGTTGGCTTCCTGCAACGCGGTAGTGCTGGTCTTCGGGCAGTCATTGACAGCGAAGACTCCAAGTACTTCGACTTGATCTCATTCGATCCTCGAGGTGTGGGCGCCACGACGCCAGGCCTGCACTGCTTCCAATCTCGTAGCGCAGACTGGGCTTGGCAGCTTCGTCTGCTCGAGGAAGGCTGGTTCGAGTCTTCCGATGCCGCTCTTGGTCGCATCTGGTCAATGTCTGACGCGCGAGGGCGAAGCTGCGCACAAGCTGCCACTGACGGCGATATCCGCAAATATGTCACGACTGCGTCGGTTGCAACGGATATGCTTCAGATCGTGGAACGGCATGCAGAGTGGCGTGAGCTTGAAGCACGGAGGCTGTCCTGCAAGAGCAAGCCGATTGCCGAACACATCAAGCATCACCATGGCGAAGAGAAGATCAACTATATCGGCTTCTCGTATGGCACTTACCTTGGTCAGACGTTCGCAGCAATGTACCCAGATCGTATCGGCAGATTCGTAGTCGATGGTGTTGTCGACGTGCTCGACTATCGCAAGGTCCTCTGGACGGCGAATCTTGTCGACACTGAGAAGGACATGGATTTGTTCTACTACCACTGTGCGCGCGTGGGCTACCCGATATGCGCTCTTGCTAGTGATGGTCACAATACAGCATCTGCGGTCAAAGCGCGGACGCTCAATATTACACAGAGTCTGCTTCACAATCCGCTGCCAGTGGTAGGCTCCAATGCAGAAGTGATCACGTATAGCGACGTCCGGAATTTGATCTTCCTCGCTTTGTATTCGCCGACCAGACTATTCGCACCCATGGCGAAACTGCTTGCAGACATTGGAAAAGGCGATGGCACTGTTTTCGCCCAGGTGCTGCGTGCTGCTCATACGTACGAGTGCGGGTCTGGGGTGGAGACTGTAAGTCACCTGCTCTGCTCCATTTAGCTTCCACTGTTACACTAGAGTGGCAAAGCGCTTTTAAAACGGACCTGATACCTGCGGCTCAGGTTTCAAGGTCTCGAAGAAGCGGTACCATAGCACATACTGACTGATGTTCTTTAGGGCGGTGCCTCTATTATCAGCAGAGATCCTCTCCAAGCTATCGCTTGTACCGACGGCGATCCGCAATCGTTATCACGCGCGGAATTCGAAGAATACTCTGCTGACCTCGCCCAGCGTTCGCCGACCATTGGATCCTTCTGGTCGAGCGTGCGAATGAATTGTATTCACTACGACGTCCGCGCACCGCATCGCTTCGCCGGACCATGGGAGGGGAATACTAGCAACGGGATCTTGTTCATCGGCAACACTGCAGACCCAGTTACGCCTGGCATCAATGCCATTAACATGGCTAAGACCTTCGAAGGTGCGGTGGCACTCATCCAAGACGGACCTGGCCACTGTGCAGTAGCGAGTACCTACAGTCGCTGCACTGTGGGTATTGTCAGGGAGTACTTTGCATCTGGCAAATTGCCGCCCGCTGGTACCGTCTGCCCTGTGGACGAACTGCCCTTCGGTGGGTCTGATGTACCAACGATCGAGGACGCTGCGTTTGTGGAAGCGAAGGCGCTCCAGCCGAGTCTTGCAGATGCTCTGCTGGCTTATGGCGGCCTCTCTGGCATGCTGCCTGCTTGGTCGACGAACGATGTGTTATTCGCCTTGTGAACGTTAACGTTGGTCATACTGGGTCGATGATCTGGCAGATGTACAGAGCTATAGCTCTCGATGGACAGCGTATCAGTATGAACACCTCCCATACACAGCGGCTAGAGAGATTCTGTCGTTGGAAGGAAATGGTGAAATCTTCACCACTATGCAGGACAGTGAATACACAAAATGAGGACCGAGAGATACACGGCAAGTAGTCTCCACGTTGTATGTCCGATAGTTTTCAGGTGCAGATTGAGCTCCTCTTGCTTCCACTCAAGACCTTCTGCTGCACTTTGTCCACCTTCCTTGACTGCGATGTTGGATCGCCATTCCCAAATTGTAACGCACGACGCAGCTTACCGCTCACGCTCGTCGAAGTCCTTCAGAGGAATGGTTTCGGCGACCGATTCCCTTACGGTGGACGTGGGTTCGTATGGCGTTGCATCGCCGAAGCGCTCCGCAGTCAAACCAGCGGAGCCGGGATGCTTGAAGCCGCGCTCGAGCTGCCTCTCATACGACACTTGACGCAGTCTATCGGATTCCGCAGGTGTAAGTCGAAGCTACAGCACCGTCAGCGATGCCAGGAGCTGATGAAAGCTGAACTCACGTATAGTTCGACGCCAATGGCGTGAAGCCAGAAAGCTAGCCAGCCAGCCGAGCCAAAACTCATACCAAACGCCGCGCCGACCTCGATAGCTTTACCCTTCTTGTTCGCCTGGACGACGACGACTTGCTCCAGGTTGGTACCGTTGTAAAAGTTCGAGCACTCTGGCCAGAAGCGCACAGTGTTCTTCTGGCCGAAGGTGTAGTCAATCTCGGCGCATGGGCGGGCAACATACCAGCCAGAAAGACCTGAGATAATGGTCACTGCCAAGATCATGATAATGCGGAGCGTGACGATGGTCGCAAACTGCAAAGAAGTTAGCGATGTGTCCTCGAAGACGAGGATTCTTGCACCAACATAAGCCCAAGCGCGCAGCATCCACGCTCTATGCTGATCTATCTGCAGCCTTTTGATGTTGACCCACGCCATGAGATATGCTATCGTTGTGCTGATGATCATAGCGCCAGTCCACGTCTGCGTCGCCATGTCTCCTCCGAGAGTGTGCCTTGCAATCATAAAGGCACCAGCGCTGGCGATGGTCGATAAGAGTATCACGAGGTAGCCGTTGAGTCGGTGGAAGATGATGACCTTATGTCGGATGATTGGTACGAATTGCAAACAGACTAGCAGAGCAGCGGGCAGGATGGTGAAGATGTGCAGCATGATCCCGAGCTTGAAAGGGTCTGGAAAGTGACGCAGTCAGTGTGGCATCGTATGGTCTCGACTTCGCTGTGCTTACCGCGAGAGTAGTAGTAGCACTCCCCTGGGATCGCGTGGTTGATGCCTTTACCACCAGGCTTGCAGAACACGCCCCAGAAGGAGAGGTATTGGAGGCGAGACAGCGTGAAGCCGAAGAGAGCCCCTACGGTAATGAAGACTGGTGACATGTGTCAGCCGTCACTGCGAAGTAGCGTGGAGTCGACACCGCCTACACAGGACGAAGTTGTAGCCCTTGCGAAAGCCAATCGGCTGGTAGACCAGACGCATTGTCCGGACGAAACGGTTGGATGCATTACCGTCCGCTTTGGTCATTGCTGCAACGGCTCCGTCTGGTTTAGCCTAAGCCTTGAAAAAGGGCCACGGAGAGAGGAAAGTAGGGAAGCTAGGACGGGAAGCGGAGGAGAGATACGCGGTAGAGAATCAAGGGAAAGGTCGCACTGGGCATGAAAGTCGCCCGACTCACTTATACCATTGCAGCTGCTCACACACAGCCACCTGCTACGAGACGCGATCAGTACTTGGCACGGCTTCGAAGAATCCTCCCGTGACTGCCAGCACGTTACTAGTAGTGCTAGTGCCGTCGCTGAGAGGAAGACTCCACTGCTAGACGGTTGTTGCGGAGAGGAAAAGGGCGACCCGGCGCAAGATGTTTCTGGATGCGCTTAGCGCAATTTCCCCCTGTTTCCCCCAGGGAGTCGAGTCAGCGGTAGGAACAGTATTTGTGGTATATACGGTGTGTGTAGATAGTACTTGGCGTAATGGAGTTCGGGTGGCTGCAGGCTTCGCAAGGTCGAGTGCCTCGGATCATGCTTCTGACGGAATCCACAATTTAGTTGTTATTCGACACCAGAGCAGCGTCCAATATGGACAATCCCGATTTTCGTTCGCTTTTCTGTCAATGCAGTGTACGACTGAGAATACTCAGATCCTTCGACACATTCCCCACAGCAGAAAACCAGCTTCTGGCAAGTTGCTCATTGTGTTTCGCGGGTGATGACCGTTATTGGTGCTCATGCAGGTCCGATCGTCAACCGCAAGCGCTGGCCTGGCGATGTGGCAAACAAGGATTTCAATCAGCCGCACTGCTAAGGTGCGAGCGGTACGCTCTTGACTTTCCACTGGCTCACTCCACCCAAGCGGCAGGCGTAATTTGGCTCTTGAGCCGGTGATATCGATCAGGCAGGTGAACGATGTCTGCAGGCCGGCAATCCTATGCCCAGTGCGAGGCGCACCTTGCTACCATAAAAGGAGCATCTACACTCCCTCGTCTGGATAAGTCTGCTAGACACTTTCCGAAGGATCCTTCACCATGGTCGGTGTTCCACGATCACGAGGCTGCCAGATCTGCCGCAATATCAAGAAAGGCTGCGCCTTGCGACAGCCGAGCTGCAGCCGATGTGAAAGGCTGCAGCTTTCATGCATTTACGAAGGGAAGCAGTGGAGGTTCATTACGGATGTAGCGAGCGCCCAAGCGAGCCCTGGGCCTTTGGAGGGTTCATCTAGCGCCTCCCGATCCGTGGTATCGACAGACTTGAGTAGCGATCTCGGTTTCACCGCACTATCGCTGCAGCGCGCATCCGTGATCGAAGGGCTCGTCGACTCGTGCTTGTCGGTGTTCATGCCAGCCAGAACAGCATATTCAAAGCATCCAGTGGGTGATGCGCTGCATGCACCATCCGCCTCTGAGCTTCGACTTCTGGCGAGTACGCCACGCAGCACCTTGCAGACAGCACTTCGCGCTTGGACTTGCGCTCTCCTGGGCGTCTATCGCAATGACACTGTTCTACTGACTCACGGTACAAGACTCTATGCCAGCTCCCTGCGTACGATCAATCGCGACCTACAACATCCGGTACATTGTCGGAGCGATGCCACCTTGATCGCTTGCTACTACCTGGCATTATACGAGTGGTTCAGGCGCGACGCCACAACTCGCGTCACGTCCCAGAGTAGTGACTGGGTAAGTCACGTGGCTGGGACGTGCCGCGTGATAGAGCTCCGCCAAGCAGACAATCACGCTTCCGCCGCAGGCAGTACTCTCTTCGCAAGTATCAGGCAAAGCGCCATTACAGCAGGTATGCAACAAAGGCGGCCGGTCGTGGCGAGCGATATGTGGCGCACCGCTCGCTCACCTTCCCAACAAGGCTGCATTAATCCGAGGGACTCGCTGCTCGATCTTGTGGCGAATATTCCGGAATTGTTACAACGCCATGACCTACTCAAACAGCGCTGCAGTCTGTCTTCGAACGACGTGGCTGGGCAAGACCAATCGTCGCTCCTAGACGACGGTGAGAGTCTCTTGCGAGATTGCTTAGTGACAATGGAGGCGCTGCGAGCGTGGGAAGTGCACACACTCGAGTTCCTTACAGCGTCGATGGTTCCCCGTGAGGATCTCCCTACCACACTACGTGACGTCTGCAAAGAGTTTGGATACGGCTTATTCCATACGGTCATGTACTACTGGACTGGCTGTGTACTACTCAAAGGACAGATGTGGTTCACCTCCGCTTCGCTATCTCGCCTTCGCCGCACACAGGACCTTCCTGGAGTCCAGGAGCCACCATTTTCGCCGTACCTCAACCCCAAAGAAGACGCGGAGAACATCGCTGCCAACATCATGCATTATTTTGAACCGGAGTCAGGGCTATGGGGAGCACAGATTGCGGCATTTCCACTGGGCGCCGCCCTACACTTTTTCATCGTGACTGAAGGACCTTCGTCTCCAAGCAAGCAGCGCTTGATCACCACTATTAGAACAAGGAGCAAAGCGGACTACCCCCTGGCATTCCTGAAGAGCGCAGCTGCGGAAACGGTACCGCCCGAAAGTAGAGGAGATGCAGCTGATGGGAAGGCGCACGCAGGCATGGCGACGAGATGGTTTGGCGGCGAGTCCA
>JAVRRP010000948.1:0-12619 GCA_036872775.1 Oleoguttula sp. CCFEE 5521 | reverse complement strand
CCTCTGTCTGTTCAGCCTGCTGTTCTGCCTTTGCTGCCCGTTCTTCAGCCCTCACTGCACGCTCGTCCAGGGCAACTAGCGTCTTCATCACAGCTTTCCATATAGCCCCTGATCCGTCCTCAGGCTGATGTTGACTCTACTGCGTCGCTTTTTCCGCTCTTGCGCTCGCCCTTTCCTTCAAAAATGTTGGTTTGCCTCGATGGAGCTGCCTATAGTCCATTGCTACCTGGGTCGCCGACCTCTTTGATCGCACAATAACCGGACTAGCCGGGTTATCTCCACCTGTCTCCATTACGCCTGGCCTCAGGCGCTGACTACTGCTTCGCGAAGGTCGCTCTCGGTGTCCCACCGGAATAGATTAATGTTCAGGAAGTTCCTGCCACTACGTGCATGAGGCGAAGTTGGCTTCCCCCGGCGCCGCATGGGTCATGGGAATTTGTCAGGGTCCAAGTCTGGCAGCACACAGGCTGCAAGGGCAGCACACACAATGGCAGTAGTAGTATAACAGCAGATGTGGAAATTCCAAAGAGACAGATGTGTTCCATATCTCCTTGGTCAGAGTTGCTACACAGAAAGTTTGTTAAACGTCCAGGGGAGCGCCGCTGCTGGGTTGGGATTAAAGTAGGAATCACAATGTAGGTCCCAGCAGGTCTTGGCATGGGCCCCGGATTTCCCTCTGCAGATCAAAGCGGGTTCACAAGAGCCCGGGGCATCCTCGGCTTAGTGGCCGTGGGGCCGGGGTTTTAGGCCTGTCGATGGGCGCGCGGCATAGTAGAGAGGGTTCAGTGACTACGTGTCTAAGCCCAGCGATTGGACCAGGAAAAGTCACCCTCGTTCCCCACACTTCCACGAAAGGTCAAAGCGCAGGAGGCCTAAGCATTTACCCAGACTTTCTCCATCTTTTCCACTTAAGCTAGTGCCGTGTCTGCATGAACGCATGCATCAGTTGATTTAGCCGCCCTAGGTACGAGTGACGTGACCACTGCATCCGGCAAGGTACAAGCCGCGCTGCACTCCTCCCGGCGATGATGAGCTTCCTCTCTTGGAATTAGCCTAACGGCGAGGTATGTGCTTGATTCGAACAAGTACAGGCCTATTCGCCGGGCACAAGCCTGGACTCGAGAAGAGCCTCGAAGCTTGTCGCCAATTGCTTGTCGCCACTTGGTTGTTATGGCACCAGTAGGAATGATCAGTTGTGCAGCCTATACTGACGCGTGCACCTCATGACGATCAGTCTGGTCGGAGGACTCGATTAATATGGAAGATCTCTGTCTGATGCTTTGAATGGCTACTCACATATATTGAAAGTCCAGTGCTCGGCTTTACTATTCTCTTCACCCAGCAAGCACATCTCATTTCGACACAGCCAGCCGTTGGGAGTTGACTGCAAGACTCCGATCATGTTGCTCAAGACTTCGCTCAGCATGCTTGCCACCGCAATTGCGGTCAGCGCTCAGTATTGCGACCTTCCTGCCAAACCACAGTGGGCTGTAAGTCCAGATGGCCCTCTCGCACAGCCAATGCACAACTGGACGTCGTTGAAGGACTTCACCCATGTGCCATACAAGGGCCAGCACTTGGTGTAAGTCGAACCCGCCGAATCTGGGAGGGAAAATACTGATAGCACTCCCAGATACGGCTCCAATGTCAACAATGGCTCCTACGGTTCCATGAACTTTGGTCTCTTCACCAACTGGGCCAATATTGCCACAGCCAGCCAGAATGGCATGAACAGCCCGACAGTCGCGCCGACGCTCTTCTACCACGCACCCGCAAACATCTGGGTCATGGCATACCAGTGGGGAGGACATTCGTTCAGCTATAGGACATCCACCGCTCCTACAAATCCTAATGGGTGAGCGGTAACTCTGCTTGTCAGTCCGTGCGCATATGCTGACAAATTCTGAACAGCTGGGGTCCAGAGCAAGCACTTTACGACGGTGGCGCGACTGGTGCACCATACGGCCCCATCGACCAGACGGTAATCGCAGATGATACCAATATGTGGCTTTTCTTCGCTGGTGACAATGGCCAGATTTACCGCGCAAGCATGCCTCTTGGCAACTTCCCCGGCAGCTTTGGCACGACCTTTGAGACCATCCTGAATGACACGACAGCCAACCTTTTCGAAGCGGTGCAAGTTTATAAGCTGAAGGGTCAGACCAAATGGCTTATGATGGTTGAGTGCGAGGGTACTGTAGGCCGTTATTTTCGCTCCTTCACCGCCACCAACCTTGGTGGCAAGTTCACCGAATTGTCCGGCCTTGAGAGCAATCCATTTGCGGGCAAGTCCAATACAGCTATCACATGGTCTGCCGAAATTAGTCATGGCGATCTCATCCGCAGTACCGACGACCAGACATTCGAGATCGATCCTTGTAATTTGAAGTTTTTAATTCAAGGTCGTGGTCCTTCGAACGTTGGTTACAATGACTTGCCCTAGCGGCCGGCATTATTGACGCTTATCAACCCATCTCCTATGTAGACCGGCGGCGGCAACAGTAGCAGTGCAAGCAGCAGCATGACTAGCAGCACGACATTCGCTACCAGCACGATTACCACGTCATCCTCGGCTTCTGTCACCGCGGCGCCAACGACCTGCGCATCTGCCACTGCCTCGACTGTGACCGTTACTTCATCGGCCTCGGCGGCAACTTGTCCAACCGGCAAGACGAGCACTGTTACTATGACTAAGACTACGACTGAGAAGTCAACGGAGACGAAGACCACTACCGAAAAGATCACCAAGACCAAGACCACGACCAAGACCAAGACTACGACTGAGAAGTCGACTAAGACTGTGACTGTGACGAAAAACTAGTTGGTGATGTGTGTGTCTGCATTCAGTAGCGTAGAATATAGCTTCGATCTTGGGTCAGATCGTCTATTCAAATCTTCCCAACAAACATGACTCACAAACCCCAAAGTCTCCCCTACACACCTCTTCCTCATGTTTAGCCTGTTGTACCACGTGGCCTTGTTCATCTAAAATCTGCTCTGCACCGCGCGAACATCACTCTGATCTTGTTCCTGCATCGGATTTCCAATTTCTCAGCTTGCTGTGGCGCTTTTTGACAAGTTGGCTACGGGGAAGGTGGAGGACTTCTCATAGTAAATTTCGTTACAGTGACCTCTACCTTACCCATAAGACTGCATTAGGCATTGTATCTTGATTGTGTTGTTCTTCCACCAAGCACCGCCGTGTAAGCGAGGTCGCTACCCTCAACGGAGTGAGCCAGCGTGCTGTACGTGCATGGCGACAGAATTGAAGGAGCTCAAACGGGCGTCCGCCCTTCCTCTGATAGAGCAGGCCACGACCCCTGCACTTGTCAGACTCTATACCTGTCTTTGGGGTCATGACTGGTACGAGGGACTGTACCGCACTTATCGGAGGAGATAGTTGTCTGTCGATGATGCTACGGAACAGTTCCTTGCCACCTTCTTCCTAGCCGAGATCATCAGACCAAGTAAGTATGCACATCTATCGCGAAGCTCGCGATCACAGCTAACTCACAAGTCGGCGATAGTGTTCGTGACTTCGACGGATTGCCTACCGCAAGAGTTCCGAGGTCTTATCATGGCGTGTAGTCGGAGGATGGGCGCGAGATTGCGGTCCGGGGCCTGCTCTCAACAGCGGATGGTCTTTCACGAAGCGATGGTGAGCACTGTAACCTGCAGGTTATTGGCTGTCGCTAAAGAGTACACTAGATGACTGCTGCAGTACGTCGTCGGAGCGACGCGGAAATCGGGATGAGTCTTACGAGGCCTCGATAATGGAGGCTTGCTGTGCCGCCTTCGATCCATTCGTAAGGGTTCTGCAAGAACAACATGAACGGATAGATGAATTTTGCGAGACGGCACGGCCAGACTGGCGCTCGGAGTGCGGCAAGAAACTTCAGCCCTGTGTGGAGGCGGCGATCGAGACCAAGAGACTACTAATGGAGAATGGCTCCGATCATGACTTGGTCGGAAACAGTGAGACCCTCCAACCACGTTTGCCCCGTCAGGAAGAGCGCAGATTTCGATCCATACAGCATCGAGAGGCGTTTAGAACAATGCTGCTCCCAACACTCCCGAGCTCTCGAAGTAGAGACATCCCCTCCGCTAGCTTGTTCGAACATGAACGACAAAGACCAGCGTAAATTCGAGAATGGCTTCGAGCCCCCTCGTGCAGGCCTATCTCCGGGTCCGTACATCGAAGATGAAGATATTGGTGCTATCGCGTCAGACCCTGAAAGAGACAAAATCCCTCCTTGGACGCGGATGCTACAAAGGGGCTTCTGTGAAGCAGTTCTTTCGCTGATGTCCTCACTGGGCTTCATGGACAGCGACATGGCGAGGTGGCAGAGCCTCCTGCTACCGATAGGGGTCGCTCAGACTCCTTCGCTTATCAGCTTGTACAAGTGTCTTTGGGGACCGGACTGGAAGCAAGGTCTGGAGCGCGTGTACCGGGATGGGGAGTGTACTCTCGAACACGCGACTAGGGACCTACTTGCTGCGTTCTCTCTGTACGAGATCGTGAGCCCCGGCTGCGAAGAAGAACGTGGTGAGTTGCATCGTAGTTTACTTCCGTGTGTGGCTGTCTAATGAATGGCGGAAAAAATTCTAGATGGCTACTTGCCTGCCCCCGCTGATGAGGAAGTACTCGCTGCCACTGTAAGAATCGATGACAAGCATAGAAGCGCGGCCCTCCGGATGCTCTTCCAAGCCATAAATGTTGCTTGGCGCTCTTGTACGTACTACCCGTGTAGCGCGTCACAGTCCGCCTAACAGATGTCTCAGCGTCTTACAGTAAGGACAGTCTCAAGGACATGTACGAGCAATACATGATGGAGATCTGCTGCGAGACCTTCCGTCCATTCATCGAAGGCCTAAGGTCGCTGCAGCAGATCACAGGAGGGCCCTCAAGCTCGGACTGGGAAGATGAATGGAGGTACCACGCCAAAGATTGCGCCTGGATGGCGATCGAGATCAAGGGAGTACTCCAAGAATTTTATCCGACGTACGACTTGATCTGATCGTCCCATGACGGAAACCGGGTACCAACGCCTTCCACACTGGTCACGATCGAGTTCATCATTGCGGATAAAGGACCTGCTGAGGCTGCAAGACCCTTCAGACGGTCTGTGAAACCTTCGACTACGCGAACAATCCAATCGTGACGTGCTGCACATGAGGTAACGTCCCGTGCAGAACTCAGCGGAAGATTGCGATGCTGCGAAGAACGGTGGCGGCCCAGGACTGTGTAGTGTGATTGTAGCGGAGACCGCCTTGTCTATACATCTGAGATCCTGGGCACCACGTGGCACCTTACTGCTACAGTCCCCGGGTTGTTCGGCATGTACTTTACTATTCAATCTGCGTCGTTGCAACCGAGTGTCATGATCCAGCTCCAGCAAAGTTGTCACAGCTCCCGCTTCCCAATCTGCAGCATCGGCGGGTGCATGCTCTAGCAAGTCGATCAGATCTTTACTGCCAAGCTCCTTTGCCAATTGTAAGGGAGTCGGCCCTGTTTCTTTCCAGGCTTCGAGCATCCTGCAACGTGGAGATGCGCCATTATGAATCAGAGCGTTCGCTACAGGCACGTTGGTCTCGCGGCATGCAACATGAAGTGGTGTTGGTAGATCGAAAGGCGCCCGCAACCTGAAGGCAACGGGGTTGTGATATCGATATGCGTTCGGGTCTGCTCCTCGCTGTACAAGCTCTTTGACCAGGGCTGCACCCTCAGCTCTATTCCGTCTTCGCGCCGCATTGTGGAGGAGATCGCCATGCTGTACGTTTGTTCTTTTCGATAGAAGGAAGTGCACAAGGTCCATGCTCCCCACGACGACTGCTTTCGAGAGCGCGATCTCATCAAGCATGTTTCTGGCATTCACATCTGCTCCATTCGCGACCAGCCACTGGATGAACTCGAGGTCGTCAATGACAAGGCTGTGAACTGTTCAGCAGGAAGTCAAGAACTTTGGAAATTCAATGCCGACTGACCCGAGCATGGAAGCATCATATCCAATAGCGTTGTTGATGGGCCATCCCGCATCCAGAAGTGCGCGAAAACACGCATGATCTTTGTTCAAGCACGCAGCAGCTACAAGATCTTCCTCGATCAGGCCATCTTGGAGGAGAAGTGATTTGAGGATGTCTGGTCTACCCTTCTGTATGGCAAGTCTCTTTGGAGCCAACGTCGGTAGGCCTTTGAGACCGAGGCTGTGCGTACGTATCGCGTTGTCTTCGTCACGACGTATAGCGTCGCACAGGGGATCCTCGGGCGCCGGTCCCAGCTCGTCCTTCTGGGCACTTATAACATCTTGCAGGTCAACAGGATACCCACCGAGCTGTGGAACTTGGGGGGCGGCCATTGCTTGAAGATGGATCACATTCTTGGACAATGTCGTCAACGGGTCTGCTTCCTCATCCATATGCAATCTTGCTGCTTTGGCGCGCAGGGGCGACATGGGTAAGTCCGGGCCGAGTAGCCGATGTTCCAGAAACACAGTATATGATAACGCTTCATATTCGCGCTCTTGCTCTGCACAGTATGGCCTCCCTCAGTGTATTTTAATATCTCCGACGCTTCAAAGGTGGGCTGCTCTACGTCAAGGTCAATGACGTTGGGATCCTGCTGCCAGCCAGGGAGCGTGGTATCGGCACCCAAGGCCTGAATGGCTGCAGTTGTGTTGTCATCCTTGGGAAGGCCATTGTACTGGCACATATCGCTCCATCTTCAGACTCGTACGAGAGTTCTCTAGCATAAAACAGAGATGTTGTCGAAGACAGTCGTCTGAGCCACGAAGCTATTCTCCAGATGATCTCAGGCTTGGTCCAACAACACGCCCAGTACTTCCCACCCTCGACTACAGCTTGGGGCATTTTCAGCATCGGTGAAGGCGGATCTCTGCAAAGAGTCATTTCACAAGTCAGATTGCATCTTGCCAGGATGGGCTACGCTATGAAGCCCGCCTTCTACCAGGAACTGGATCCACTTTTATTCGAGCACGATACGCGAGGGGCGCAATCACCAAAAGGTGAAGTAGCCTGCTTGATCACCAAGGAAGGAATTCCCTCGCTCTATCTGGAAAGCAGGCAACTCTGGCCGGAACCAAACGTTGTACCGTCGTCATCTGCGACTCGATCTACGACAGGGAATCGTGACGAGCAGAGCGAAGAGGAGCGGAACGATCATGGACAGAGGCTCTTCTACTGCGAGTCCTGTGTATATTGCAACATCTTGTATAATTCACTGGGAATTTCAAGAAATACGGCATTCTTGCTGGTGGAGCGATTGTGCAGCCTACTGAGCAACTGCAGAATCAGTCTATTGAGAAGGGGCTTCAAAACAAGGGTTCTAAAAATGCTACACAGGGATGCTGTCCGAGCCAGTGTTAGTCATGAAGAACACAGTGGATAGATATTGGTTCGGCAACGCAGTTACTCGCCTTGTTACAACCTGCAGCCTGTCATAACTGTGCGTTTTGAACGAGGCTTCCAAGGTCATGATATTGGCTGCTAATCCAGAGGCTGAACACGCATTGATCAAGACTGCTACTACCCTGAGGCCTCGCATCAAGCCGATGTTTGAAGAGCACCAGCTAGTAATTGGCGCCCTGTCTGCACTTGCAATGAGTACAGAGTCTAAGAGTACGTTTAGAAGTGCAAGGCGGATTTCCTTATGAGAACGCTTGCAATTGTACGGTATTACCATTGTGTAATCCAGAGCTGTCCAAGGACGGGCAGAGGAAGGATCCTGCTGATCCAAAGATAGACAGTGATGGCGTGGATAGCAATGGCAGAGACTGCGGAGGTGCCAGAAAAGTTCTTGGTAGTCAAGAACCTACGTCCCAAGATCTCGAGGCAGGCGTGCCGAACCACAACTGGGCAACGCAATCACGTAACAAGCCGGCGCTGAATCGGGCATGCAACGAAGCAGACATCGTATAATCAATCTTCTATGCCAACAAGTCAGGTGAACACTTTGGCTGCGCTCGCATGCAGACAGCAATCTCGAGCGAGCGTGTTCCAATCAAGTGAACGCCAGTCCTGGACTCGCCTCTTAACAGGTGATCTGCAATCAATCGTGACGCTAGCGACGGAAACGGCACCACGCGGACATATTGTTGACTACTCTGCGCGTGGAACAATGTACTGGAAGGCAGAGCTCTCAGGCGAGGAGGATGGAATTCCAGCACGGTGATGTGCCTTGAAACGTTGGCTCAGTGTCGGGGAGTGAATCGAGTCTTCAGGACATTTGGAGGATGTTGGGAAGGATCACCGGGATGCGTATATTGGCACCTGGCAATATTTGGGACAGCATATTGCATGTTTGAGAAACGAGTAACATACTAGGAATCACAAGGGCGTCGTGCAGTAAATTAAGCATAAACCCGGTCACATGAAGTGGCATGACTGAAGATCTGGCCGCTTTGAGCTCTAGCGTTCGCAGTTGGCAGAGGCTAGTTCCAGAAACAGCAATCGCGCAACTCCATTGCCGAACCGCAGGAACAGTGCGATGCGGTGCGGTACTTTCAGAGAAGACACTACGAAGACAGTGGCCCTTCCCTCGGTCGACTATGCCTTCCAAAATACTCCTCTATGTTAAGATTGATGAAGGCTGTCCCAGCCTAGGGCTCCGCAATAGACTTACAAGCGCCCAGCGTCGGCACACACCCACTATAATTACAAGATCCAGCTGAATCAGTTTCAAAAGATTGCGTTGGCTCAGTGTCAGTCTGGCCCTAATCTCTTGGGATCAGTCCCACACTGATCACATTTGATTGTAACGATTCTCCTAGAAATATAGCAAGCGAGAGATGCTGTCTGCTTCTCTCGTATTCAACTCAGTGTTCAGAGTGACTTCCTGGAATACAATGATCCATACCCCGAACGATTGACTGCTCATTCTTCACTTAACTCGACATCGCTACCAGCTCTGCCTTCTCCCTCAAGCATAACACGTGACTGCCTGTCGCCCTTGGAGGGCCTGTCACGTGCGATCCAACGTTACCCTCGACATATGTCGTAACAACTCTGAACACCCAGAGAAGGAATGGCAACTTCAAGCGTTATCGGCAAATGAACTCGCGCGCAAGCGAAGTACCCGATGGACGGCGACCCGAAGGACTCGACAATGTCAAAGCAAACAAGCCCGATGCCTACTACGGAGACCGCAACAAGTCGAACGACTGGCTCTGCCAGATGGACTTGTTCTTCGTTTGCAATCCGATCTCAAAATCAAGTAATCCTTCTATGCTTCGGTATTCTTCCGAGGACGTACCCAACACTGGATCCAACCCATTCTAGACAGGGCACTGGACAAGAAGGACGACACCATCGGCATGGTCGCTGACTTAGGAAGTTCTGAGTGCAAGCGAGAGATCTGCAAGATCTTCGGGTTAAGGAAGAAAGCTTCGCCGTACGTGTCATCCACCACCTTGCTCAGACTTCCTCTGCCGCCGACTATACCGCCAAGTTCTGAGAGTGCGCTTAGCAGAACAGCTGGGACGACGACGCACTCGGGACCATATACCGACGAGGTCTTAAGGAAAGCGTCGAGGACGAACTTATGAATGGCTTACGAAAGCGGCCATCGACGTTGGCGACAAGCTTACGAACGGCCCATGGAGAAGGAACACGACACACCTCGTGGACGTTCAGTTGTGGTTCCCAGACCGACTCGCCAGCGCAACGATTTCGACCGCGGTGACCCAATGGACGTCAATGAAACCAGCGTGGTCTACCGCTGTCCACAAAAGGCCAGAAGCCGCCAGGCAAGACCAACGGAGGACTGACCTTGCTACAATTGTAGCAAGGTCGGCCACATAGCCTGGCATTGCCGCTCGCCCACGAAAGAGGACACGGTGCAGCGGGCACAGTTGAATCCTGGAGTGAAGTTACAATACTATATGATGATCAGACAACCGCGCAGAGGCCGAAAAGAAGCCTCATTCCACAATTCCAAGATCCGTGTCATTCAAACCACGAAACCCTCGATTTCAACGAGTGCAACAACAACGGACATGGCAGCAATCATGGGGCGGCTCGATGCCAATCCGGAGCAACCGTGATCGATGCTTCTCGGCCGGAGAATGGAATTCTTCCGTTGACGGTCTGTACTACGACAGCTGCCGCATCCATGCCAACGAGAAGCAAGGCGCGAAACATCACCCACAAGACAGATCCTACGAAAAAGAAACCGAATTCGACGAAGACGGCCGCCCACCACCGAATTTCTCCGTCAACAGCGAAGGCGAACGAATACTCTACAGTACCCCAAGCAGCGACAAAGAGGGGCGTCATTCACGATCAAAGAAAGACAGGATCTCCTTTACACTGAACTGCAAGAACCAGTTCGAGCACACCAGCTACGAGCGAACGCCTAGTCCATATGCCACGGACGAACCCGTCCAGCAACTTCTAGGAATCCTACCCATTCCCGACAACAGAGAGAGAATGACGAAGCCAACACCGATTCTGAAATTTGGAGAACCCCGAGACGTCATGCGACGAGAGCGATGGCGAGGCTGACTGGTCCTAAGACCAGCTTATGAACGCCCAAATAGTCGCCACAACAGCGAACCCCCTTCAAGCCATCGTCATGGTACTCCGAGCCGCTCACCGACACGTCTTTCCAATGGTCGACGGAGACTATTAGGTCCATGCAAAGTATCTCGACCTTCTGCTCGAACACATCAGAGCACAGTTCTGGAACCACGACTTTGGTGCATATTGAGTACAAACACACAAACTTCGTCAGAGATCGCAACCTGGAAGAAATATACAGGGTAGGAGCTAGTCGCCGTCGACGGCTCCTTGCTACCTGATGTCGATAGGGAAACTGTGCCTATCTGACTGGCCTACCAACGGCACCACGAGAGCATATCTCTACATGTTGTGGCAATGGCCGGTCACGACGTCGTTTGGGGACTGCCTTGGTTGAAGGAACGCGACCCAGCTATCAACTGGAACAGAAGGGTTTTCACGTTTGGAAACTGCAACTGCGTGGTTCGCAGTAAACCTGCAGGTTGGCAGCGTTCGACGGTAGATATGACAGGGGGGTTCAACGACATGACACGACGATTCCAGGCGAAACCGAAGGAAGAACATACTTCACCTCCAGCCGACACTGACACGGGTCCGTCAGGTCAACAGTCGATTAGGAGTAAAGGTGAAGGCCGCGCACCGCCAGATATTTCTGAGGAGTGTCGCAAGTGGCAGCGACTCTTCCTGGAGAGGAAGGGGCTGAAGCTCTACCCACGCATCAACCATGGGACTACACCATAGACTTACCCCCAGGCAAGGAGCCGCCATGTGGTGCACTCTATCAGCTGTCTGGAAACGAAGTCCAGAGCATGGGTGAATGGTTGAAGAAGATGGAAGGCAAGGCATGGATACGAAAACCCAGATCCTCGTCCGGAGTACCAACCGCTTTCGTTCCAAACCCCAACGGGAAGCTCAGACTGGTCCAATACTACTACAAACTGAACGAAAATACTATTAAGAATCGATATCCCGTGCCCAGCATCGAAGAGTTACAGGACAGAGTTATCGGGAGCAAATCAGTTCACAAAGATCGATCTACGCGACGTTTTCTACGGCATACACATGGCTGAAGGAGAAGAATGGAGAACATTCCGGGAACGTACGGATTGTACGAGTTTCTGAACATGTCCATGTGACTAACGAACGCCCCAGTCTCGTACCAGACGCTAGTCAACAACGTCTTTCGTCAACAACGTCTTTCGAGACCATCTCGACGTCACAGTGTTCGCTTACATGAACGAAGTCTTTGTCTTGCTGCTTTGAGACAACACTGCTCGAGACAGCTGACGTAACATCTCCGCGCGACTGAACATCGACCATATCTGATTTCGACTTTTCATATAAGTCATAAACTCAGGGCTTTCGCACCACACCGCGGCGACGATGGGGTAGCGGTGTTCGCCCAGCGTGGGCGCTCACGCTACGCCGTTCAGTTCGGACGTGCTTCTGCTATACATGGGAATATCATTCAACCCTCACGGCTACCACTAACTGAGCTACAGAAGCTCATGACTTAGATCTTACGGGCGGAGGCTTGTTGCAGCTTTTTCATGTCTTGTGCGGGTTGCGGCTGAGTATTGACTTTCTTTGTCCTTCTACTTATTAGGGGTTGATCGATGAACATAGATAGGTGAAAAGACTAAGTGGATTCATTTGCAGCGACGGACACGACGGCGCTGTCTGCGGAGATTGGCACTTTTTGGTCATACACCAAACGATGCTAGCCGCAACGCATGACACGCAAAAGCATGGGAGCAGCCGATGAGCTCGTTCTAGGCAGTTGGCTCTAGGAGCAGGTGACGAATATGCGCCGATGCCACGGAGAAGCAAGCGACAAACAGACACGGGATATAGTCGTGATGGACACGTAAGAAAAGCATGTCCATAGCAAACGAGCGGTACTCTTGACCATCACACCACTAAATCATGCACAAGAGCGCCGAGGACATCGACTTCTGTAAGTAGGCATGTTGTTAGCTTCTCCACTCCATCCAAGACATGCTCATTCCTGTTTTGCGTGCTCGCTCTCATCAAACTATTTTCACTTGCGCACACCTCCCAATAATTTAATTGATCAAGTCAATGC
>JAVRRP010000947.1:0-12634 GCA_036872775.1 Oleoguttula sp. CCFEE 5521 | reverse complement strand
AGGGACGACTGGACGCCGTTCGAAAACTTCTAGCAGCTGGTGCTAAGATCGACGCGACTTCAAAGGAAGGACTGACGCCGCTACAGCTTGCTGTTGCAGGATCGAAAGCGGAGATTACAAAAGTTCTTCGCGAGCATGAAGCCAGAGCAGGATGAGACACTTCGGCGTCCATACATCGCTCCTTCCAGCTCGACAACTCCGATTTCGAACTGCCCACTCGACGACGATACAGGCCAAGGCCCCATGATTATCTACTCGACAAAGATATGACCCTCTTACACCACATCACTCACAAACATCAAACGAAAAACCTCATTACACACACACATCACTCCGCAAAGACATTATCACCACCACAACCATCACAAGCGCCGCCATCATGTTCCGCAAGCTCTTTGCCCGCCTCAAAGACCGCCTCACTCCCTCCCCCTCCCCCGTCTATGGCTGTGGTGAGCTGTTCGTTGAGAACGGCAAGCAAGTGACGTGTGGCAAGAGAGATCACCAGTGTGAGAAGTGCCGGTTGGCATGGGTCGAGCAGGGAAGCCGACGGGCTTTTGAGGAAGACAAGCAGACGCTGAATAAGGGGTTGCCGCTGAAGAGGACGACGGGTGGTGAGTGAACGCGACTTAGTCAAGGGAACGATCGGGAATGAAAGCTAATGGTTCTTACAGGTAAGAGAGAATGAGAGTGACGATAGCGGCGTCGATAGGAGCGTACAGATGTTGAGCGCTGTGAGCTGCTCGTCGCGCTGCATCGCAGCATTTACCTTCAATCGTCACAGTCTCTGTCATCAGTCTTGGATCGCAGGATATCATACATGCTGCATCAAGCCGGTAAGTCATGATCATCGTGTTACGCATTACCACTTTCTTCATCGTTCCTTATCGCCAGGGCACTTCAGCCACGTACTTCCTCCCATGTACGCCCTTCACAGCTGCAGGCTCCGCGAATCTCGCCTGCTTGCCCGGACCGCGTCCACTGGAGTCTGACCGTCCTTCTGCGCCTGAGTACGCGTCTAGATCACTTCCACTCTGCCGACCCGGCCTACTGCTTTGGCTTGCATCGCTCCTACGGCTCCGACTGTGATCGAGTGGGTGACCCATATCATCGTCATCTCGAGCTGAGGATCCGCGATGGTAGGGCCGATCGTCTATTTCTGGGCGCGAGCCATGCCTGGAATGGCGATGGGCGCGTTCGCCGCGGTGGCTCTCGTCGAATCGAACGCTGCTCCGGCTCGGCGATGCGCTATAAGGCCGATCGGGAGGGTTGGGAATTGATGACTTGCGTAGACCGGATCGTGAACCAACAGCAGAGTCTCTGGTAGGCGGAGGTGGCATATTGCGCTTGTAGGGTGGCTGTGGATGTTTTGCGACTTGCGAGGCGAAGAGCGGGGAGGCGGAGGGTTCAAATGATGGGCCAATGTTGTTGCGTATGTACTGTGGTGACAGCGCTTGTGGGCTCTCGGCCACGCTCTCTGGCCTTGTTGCGCCTTGGAAGTAGTCGTCACCTTCATACTGCGTTGGCGTTGGCTCGTGACTTCTAGAGTGACGTAGATGTGAGTTATTCGACCCGTGGGATGATACTCGATGATGAGGAGCGGCAGCTGGAGGGCCTGCCTGCGGCGTGTACGTTGGTGTACCGACGGCTTCCTCATCCCTGTCATCTGGTGTCATCTGATCCGAGAGCCTCGACCCATGTGCCGATCGCGAACTACGCTGGCGGCGATATGGTGGTCTGCCAGAAGTCCGCTGCTCGCGATCAGATGCAGGCGATGCACCGCGAAAGTAGTTCTGCGGCACACTACGCCGCCGTCGATCACGATCCCGCGTCCGACTTCGTGAGCGACTGCTGTTCTTGCGATCGCGATCACGATCACTGCTTATCCCAGGAATCCACATGCTCGGGCTTGCGACTTCGCGGACGACGTGCCCGATCGTGACTGCGGCTTCTTTGCCACGCTCCATGATAGTCGGTCGTGGGCTGGATGTAGGCCGCTTGCTACCTCGGCGGACGATACTGGGCCGGCCATCGACATGTCGATACAGCGGATTGCGGAAGTACGCCAGCGCAGGACCACGAGAATCTACACTTCCTTCATCATCCGAGTCCGTCCGCCGCACGGCAAGTTTTGATGGAAGGCTACCTGGCCGCTCAATTTCGCTCGCTCGTTGCATTTCCTCACGCTCCGCTTCCTTCCTCAAACGCTCTGAGACACCCTCATACCACGCGACCATGTGCTTGTCCGGCTCGAGGGGAAAGCAGTCTCTGGGCAGGATCTTGGGAAACAGCTCTCCAGTTACGGGATCTTTGACATCGTACTTCCCGACTGCTTCCATGAGGAATGCAGAGTGCTCATCTGGTCCGAGCAGGGTCTGGATAGTTTCGAACATGATCCAGCCTTCAGTTTTGAGGGCAGGCACAGTTGGCTCTGTGAATGCCGTAGAGTGAGATAGAGGTTGTAAGGAATGCAAGCAGCCGAGCGACTTGTAGATGAAGCCGATCGATGCGCCTGGAGTACCGAGGAAGAGCTGATCATAGTTGCCACCGACATCGCGATAGAAGCTCGCGAGCTGATTCGGGGTCAGATCAGGATTGTCAGAAGGCTCATATTGCTCGTTCTGTAGATCTGGTCGTCAGCCGGACCGTCCATCGACATGCTCGACTTTGCAGCGTGGAGCTAATCCGACTCACAATAACGTTCTTCAACCCTCGCAATAGCGCCTTCAGCTTGTCCGTCGCGGTCTTGTCGGGCTTGAATAGATATTGCCAGTACTCCATCGCCTCCCGCTCCTCCACCGACACCGCTTGCTCCGTGTTCTGCATTCTTGACGGTATTTTGACGTCGCGTTGGCCGGCTGGAGTCGCGTCCATCGTTGTAGTCCAATGGAAATTGTGGACTGCTCACACAGCAGGAGAGGATCGAGCAGTCGCGATGACGGCGAACATGCTTGGATGAGGTAATCTGATCGAGCCGCGAGCAGACTTACCAGCGTCAGCTACCGAGACCATGAAGCCAGCATAATGTCGTCTACGGATGAGACCGATTCAGCCCTACGATGTCGTGCAGGTGAAGCCCGGGATTGCACGAGCTGAGCCCCGACGTCATCCGTCCCATAGCTATTTCTTTATAGCATAAACACATCCTCAACGTCGGCAGGGTACACGAGGTTTCTGTAAGATATGCATTGACACTAGGAAGAGGAAGGGAAATGCGAGCAGCGTGGCATGGGCTTCTCGAGGACCTGAGGATCGAGGATATCCCTGATTCAACACAAGTGATACCATGCCCTCCATCCCTTCGTGCAGACTGTACTCTGCTCGACAGCATGGGTAAGAAAACAGCATAAGTTCCAGTAAGCAGTAACACATAGTATTACCTATGCTGGCTGGGTCGACAGGAGTCGATGAGCCAATTGATGTTCGCTCGTATCTTGCTAAATAAGGTACGCGGACTCACATTGGCCCACATAATGAGTGAAGTCGCGAGCTCCCCGCCTGGCTCTTCACTTCACTGCCTCCCGACGTCTCCACAGCAGTAGCTTCTCAAGCCGCTATCGTTTTCAGCTACGTCCGCACCAAGAACTTCTTCCAGCTCACCGACACATACCAAGGAACCTCGATCTAGCCATGCAGCAGTCAGACACCGATGCAGGTCAGCTCCGACTCACTCGGCCACGAAAACCAAGTGCGTTCGCGCTCATACATAGCGAGACGATGCAATAAGCTACTGCGCTTGTACTTGTACGGACGGAAATCGACTTGTTGTTCGCTCACAAACGTTGGGAGCCACAGCAAATGATGCCTCCTAGTCGGCTTGCGGGCTCCTTATTGCTTGATGACACCCTTTCCAAAACCCTCGACTTGAGGATGCAGCCGTGGACCACTGTGCGTGGCCACGCTCCTTCCGGCGTCGTCCAGAAGCCATTCGACCCAGGCCAGACTCTCCAGGTTGGGTCAGTCACCTTCAACGATAGCATCTTCAACGATAGCACCTGAAGCTATTTCGGGTTCCCGCTTGTTCTGAGCGAGACAAGTTTATACGATACCGCGCTTGTACTGCTGTGAAGCGAAACACCATATTATTCGCTCACATACATCGACACGCACACCGGGTGAAGCCACTCGCGCTCACGTGCTGCGGACGATGGGGAGTGAATGGAGGTGGTGGGCGGGTGGTGGTTGTGGAGGAAGTCGTTAATCTTGATGACGGCGACCTCTCGACGACTGAGCTCGGCGGCCAGGACTGCGGAAGACTCCCTACCAGTCGCTTGCATGTGCTGCAGAACCAAATGCATCCGATGTCAAATGGGCTCAACGGAGGAACTGACGGACATCAGCAGTAAGCAAATATTACGTGAACCTCGTTTCATTCAAAATCAAAACTCCTCTGTACCGAAGATCAAACTCTCCTGCCCTGGCCAACTCCAAGTCATCCTCATCCGTACTTCGGTCAGTTCGTACACTACGTGAAGCTCTGCATATCCCTCACCCAAGTAATATAATCCCTTCTTGCTTGTCTTGCATCGTGAGCCTGAGGCATTGTGCCTCCAGCAAAGCCAGTGTTGAGGACGCCGGCGTTGCGGCTATACATAGCGTTGTAGTTACTCCAAAGAGCGTACTCATGGGGACTGTTGAAGTGACCCATGTGCTCGTTGGGGTACATGCGGTGCTGGACATTGCGCATGCAGTCGCGCACGGGGTCGTAGTACTGGCCGGGGTATTGGTGGATAGACCACATTTTTGTGTAAGATTGGCAAGGGGGCGTTAATGGTGGTGATAGAAGTGATCGGGAAGATAAATAATGCGAGGTTGGAAAGGGTTGATGGAAGGAAGAGAGAGGAGTACCTAGATTTGCGACAAACGCCGTAGTATGAGGGTGGAAGCAGTGACGGTGGAGTGAAGCTCAGTGACGGAGCCACGGCTGAGCGACTCGCATGCTACAGCGTTGCACACGTATAGGCTGACTTCATCTCTACGACTCTCAAGGGCTGGCAGTCAGCATCTTCAGCTCTTATATTGGTAGCTAGTATCGCGTTAGGTGCCTCAGTCCAGTCCTGGAGAGGCAACCTGCTACTAAGCACTCCAAACATCAGTCATAGACCACCAGCATGACAACCATGGGCACGTACCTTCCGGGTGATCAGCCTTAGGTAAACCCATATCCTCCGCGCGCCGATCGCATCCTGCGTTCTTGATCTTCTGCGAGTGATGACTCTAGCATCATTTCGGACCAGCGCAATTGGGTCTCGTCGTAGTTTGGACATTCCGAATCGTCATGAAAGGCACTTCAGGAGCCACGTAGCGCCATACTCCCAATTACGATTGCTTCATCAGTCTTGCTCAGCGTTTTGCCAGAGTCGTCCTTGCCAGCAGGTGGTAGTTTGTAGATCTTACGGATCCTCGGCACGTCTTGCATCGATGATAGTTCATCGTCGGTGAAAGCTACCACAGTGCCATGGACATGTTCTCCAAGAAATGCGTCGATCTGCGTTGCAGTAATGGATTCGTCTAGCACCTTGATCGCGAGCACATGCTTTGTCGTGTCCTGGATGCCCATGCGGCGGAAAGACTCTGATATCTACCGACAAGTCAGCATCGTAGAAGCAAGCGTCGCCACAAGTTAGAAACACTCACGTTGTTGATCGCAGACAGTGCAAAGACGATTTCAGAATGCAGATTACGAGTCTTCATCCTACCGAAGATCGAGTCGTCGATCGCGCGGAAGCATGCCGCGAAGACAGCCTGTCGCGATGCAACCATGGTGGCATCTGCGAACGCATATTGGAAGTCGGTGTTACCATCGAGCAGCTGCTGACGGAGGAAAGTTGCGTTCTCTACGTTCTTGTAGAGGCCGACATGAAGCGTGTATGCCGGCAGATGGGAAACAGTGATGCTCTCCATTGCAGCAATTGGGGACACGTCGTTGATTCGACCCAGAAGCCAGGCTGCTTCCGCATTCGTGCTCGGATTGAATGCGTGTATCTTGACATGTAATCAATTGATCAACGTTGATTTGAGTGGAGTAAAGTCAATGTCTCGGCATTCGTCCAGTGACTGCCGGGATGAAGTGGACAGCCAATCTCGGCCCCACATAGCCAATGCGAGTCGCGATCTCTCAGCCAAGCATTGAGACGTCGCCGGCAACTTCCACTGCACTTCCCGTTACGCATTCGTAGCCGATCATGGCGCCTCTCAAACGTAGCGGAGACGAGGCTGGTCTTGACGACGCATCATCGAACAGCGCAAAGCTGCAACGACTTGACGCGTACGGGAACGGGAACGGCGACAACGCGCCCACATTCCCGTATCATGAGGACTCCCAGCCCTCGACCACAGGTGGGAGCAGCAAGAAACGCGCCAGCAATGCTGCAGCGAGTACGCGGACTGGCCAGGCTTGCGACAGGTGTAAAGTGAGGAAGATACGCTGTGATGCACGGCCAGGCGGGTGCTCGCCATGTTTGCAAAATAATACCGAATGTACAACCACCGATCGCATCTCTGGAGCTGCGCGAAGCCGAGGGCATACAGAAAAGCTGGAGAACGAGAACTCTGCGCTGAAGCAATGGGTCGCTACTCTACAGCAGCAGATGAGGGAGAACAAGATCGAGCCGATCGATCAGCCTGGCGTGCCGAATGGGTATGCGCCTGCGCCTGCGCTCGCGTCGTCTTACTATGGCTCTGCTCCGAACCCGCGATCGGGCGATTGTGACACATGGGCCGGTCTCCAGTCCTCTCATGCGGAAGATCATGGTCATCATGCCCAGAGTGGCACATCGGACAAGGTGTCAATACAACCGAGTCTACTCGCAGACTTCCGCGCTGGCTGCATTGGCGACAATTACCTCGGAGTGTCGTGTGGCAATAACTGGCTGAGTCCGATCGAAGGTACCTGCATCTCGCTCTTCGGCGCCAAAGTTGACTTGGCCGAGTACATGCCCAAGGAGGACGAGTCGCCTAACTCGGGTGCCTCATATCAAAGCTTCATCGACCATGCATTCGGCGGAGTCAAGGTCGATGCGCCTCCTTTGCCGCCCTGGGAGACGGGCAGACAGTACGCCGAATGGTTCTTTGGATCCTGTCAGCCCTTCATTCCCGTCTTGCACAAACCCGATTTCCACCGCTTGCTGGAGAATATCTACCACAAATCATACCAGCCAACAATAGCTGAACGCGTCATGGTACATGGTGTCATGGCAATCTTGGAGTATCAGTACACCGCTCGCAATGTCGACCCGCCACGGGCACAGAACTACGCACACTGGCACTACGCGATCTCGTTCATCCCGCAGCTGATTAAGGGGCACACGCTGGAGGACATGCAGGCTCTGACCCTCATCTGCACGCATCTGCGCAACTTCCCTCGGCCTGCTGCGGCGTGGATGTTTACAAATACAGTGCTCGGTCTCGCAGTCGAGCTCGGTCTGCATCGCAGCGCCAACGCATGGCAGACAAACATGTCCAAGCATGACCCACACGTCATTCAAATGCGGCAGCGCACGTTCTGGACGCTCATCGTGGTACACGTCAATATCTCTGGCAAGCTCGGCCGACCGATGCCCTTCCGTCTTGAGGACTTTGATATCGAGATACCCGAGATCTCGGATGACAACCTGCCTGAAGAGAGTGATCTAGACTCCTGGCGAAAGTGCACGTGGGCAGCTGGCCGATATGGCATGGAATTGACGCGTGTGATGATGAAAGTGTACAGCTCGATCTATAACATTCGGTCGCCGACACATGCGAGAAAGCAGTACGAAGCTAGCGTGAGAGAATTGTCGCAGGATCTCAAGGCTTGTGTTGCCTCTTTTCCACCTGAATTGTCTGGCGGACCAAGGACGAGACATCAGGATCGAGTGTCTGCACTCTACCTCGAGTTCTCAGCGCAGAGCTGCCAGCTGCTGATCCACCACCCAGCACTCTGTCGGAGTCCGAGTCCACAAGCGATGAGCGACAACCTTGATGCATGTCTTGAGGCAAGCGCGAGACTACTGTCCGTGGCGAAGCAGCTTCGCATGCTGAAGAGTCTGGATCAGACTATGTACTCGAACATGGACAACATCGCCGCAATCTTCACGACACTCTTCGCCTACACCGAGCGCCGAGATACCTTGACTAACGCCGCCTTGATCAGCCTACGGCAAGATATGCAGGGCTGGATGAGCGTTCTTGGTGAGCTCGGCCAGCTCCTAGGTACTGGGCCAAAGCTGCAAAATGCGATTGGTAAGATTGTCGAAGAGAGTCTGAGTAAGATCCAACGTCATCTCGTGGCCAAAACGGCTATGGCTGCTGTTGCATCCGCGAACGAAGGCGCGAGTCGCCACGAGCTGTCACCATCGCAACAGCACCAACAGCTCGAGCGCTTCCGGCCGGCGCCCGTAGCACAAACCTCCCGTGTTGCGCAGCCTTATGACGGCGGGTACGATCCATCGCCGAACGGCCACTCCGCCGCATCCCATGCCCACCAAAGCAACGGCTACGCTCCGCAGCCTCCGCCACTGCTACCACAGGAGTCATCAACACCTACGTACCACAACTACAATCAGTCCGCATCCCTTCCAGCATACCCCTCTCACTACCCTACTTCTGCGCCCTACACGCCTCAAGACGCCAAGCCTGTCCTCCAGCCGCATCTTGCAGCTCAAGCCGCTCTCGCTCAACAACAGCAGCAGCAGCAACAACCGCAATACTCACCTTACAACCCGACCTATCCCATTCACTCGCCGCACGCTAGTGGCAGTACAGCGCAGCTCTCCGGACAGATGGCCTGGCGAACCTTTGCAGAAAATCTGGTCGGGAATATGGCGCCCGATAATGCGCAGCAGGGGCAAGGTCAGAGTGGTGAAGTAAACGGGTTTGTGGGTTTGAGTAATGGAGTTGCAGCTGGCATTGGAGGGCAAGGGTATGCGTTCGGGGAGATGCAGATGCCTACTTCTGGGAGTAGTGGAGAGGGAGCGACCTGGCCGATGATACACTATGGCGCATAGTAATTGACGTGTGCCAATCATGGGAAGCAGTCGGAAGAAGGTGGGCGGGTAGAGGGATGAGTCTTGGGGTTCAGCGATGGCGTCGGGGTGTAAGTATCTATTGACGTAGGGCATGGTAGCTTTAGAGCTGTGAAGGGAAATGAACTGTATCATATCAGTTGCCAGTACACTTGCACTGGCAGAAATTCATCTCGGTACCACCGTATCGCGTGTGTCCAGAGGGATTCAGTGTGGATGCCGATACCGTGCCTCAGGCAAGATATCAGGCGCATTTCCAGGTCCCGGCTCTTCCCGCGCAAGCTCCCCAATGAGTGCACAACCTCGTGGTTTGACCGTATGCGATTGACGCTTGAGCACATACACCATCAGACCCACCGCCGATATGTTCGCCCGCCGCGCTGTGACCGCCGTCGCGCGGAGCAGCATTGCTGTCCGCCCCGTCGCGCCTGTGCGGAGCTTTGTGAGTAGTGTGAGGAGATGTGAGTATCTTCCCTGGAGTGATGGGGAGGTGAAGGACGATGTCGCAGGGGCGAGAAGAGGCGAGCGATCGAAAGAATAGAGTGCGATAGTTGTGTGGCTATGGTGGAGGTGGAAGGGGGTGCAGAGGACGGCTATGGGGCCACAATCGGGCCAGCATTGAGACGTGAAGCTGACCACACTCTACGCAGTCGATGCAAAACACAGCACTCCAGCATCTGGCGAGCCCAGCAAGCAGATGAAGAAGTTTGAGGGTATGTGCTTCCCTCTATATACCATGCATGCCTACCAGATCTGACACAGTCCTTAGAAATCGAGTCCGAACACGACCTCCTCCCACCCGGCGCCCCTCCCGGTGTCATCCCGACCGATCTCGAGCAAGCCACCGGTCTTGAGCGTCTCGAAATTCTCGGCAAAATGCAAGGCGTCGACATCTTCGACATGCGCCCCTTGGACGCCTCGCGCAAAGGCACACTCGAAGACCCCATCACGGTCAAGTCCTACGGCGACGAGCAGTACCTCGGCTGCACTGGCTACCCGGTGGATACTCACGTGGTGATCTGGTTGACGACGAGCAGAGACAGGCCTGTGGAGCGGTGCCCGGAGTGTGGGAGTGTGTATAAGATGGAGTACGTCGGGCCGGCGGACGACGGACATGGACATGGGCATGGGCATGATGTTCATGAGAGCACGGATGGGGCGCATAACTATGAGGGCGAGCCGAAGACGATGGCGGATTTTGTGAAGGCGCAGTATTGGTAGGCGCTTGCGTGTAGGGGAGAGCAGTTGAGCAGTGACTGGACCCGGAAATCCAGGCATATAGGCCGTGGTCGCGAGATCGCAGTAAGGCCGTATGCAGTGTACAGAATTGAGCCTATCGTCCTACCCTCATTCGCGTTCGCGTCTTCCCATCCCCTATATCTGACCATGACCGAGTCATGCCCGAGACTAGCATTGCCTCTTCTTGACCTACAATCTATATGACTAGACATGTATGTACTACATCCCGCTCTTAATAAGCTCTTCTTCCCCAATCATCCTCTACTACCTCTCCAATGCGCCTCGCTCCTCTCCTCTGGCAACTCTTCCGCTTCCTCCTTCCCCCAACCCTCATAGGCCTAACCTGGATCTACACCTACCCCTTCCTCTACGGCTGCTCATTTCCCCCCGCAGTCCCCTCGGAACTAGCCTGCCATCTCCCGGGCTCTGAACAGCCAGGTCGTGCTGCGGAGACCGCGCCGTTTAGATTGCTATGTCTAGCTGACCCGCAGCTGGAGGGAGGGAGTAGTGTGCCTGACTATGAGCTGGGGAAGACATGGCAGGAGCAGGGAGTGACTGGGGTGATGGGACGGGTAGGGAAGAGGTGGAGGAAGCAGTTGGATCTTTGGGGGAATGATCGATTTCTAGCGCACATCTATTGGATGATAAGCTGGTGGACTGGACCTACGCATACTGTTGTTCTGGGCGATCTTTTGGGTAGTCAGTGGATCGATGATGAGGAGTTCGAAGGGCGGAGGCGTAGATTCTGGGAGACTGTGTTCAAAGGTGGGGAGATGGTTGGGAGGGGAGTGACAGAGAAGGGTGGTGTGGAAGACGGGTTTGGGGGATGGGAGAGGAGGGTCATTGCTGTGGCGGGGAATCACGATGTTGGGTACGCGGGAGACTTGAACGAGGAGAGGTTGACGAGGTGGGAGGACGGCTTTGGGGAGGTAAATTGGGAGGTGAGGTTCAGGTTGCCTGAGAAGGATGGGAGCAACGAGACGTCTTCGACCATTGTTCGATCGCCGCTGGATGCTGCCTTGACTCCAGAGCTACGGTTGGTGGTGCTCAACTCGATGAACCTGGACTCCCCTACACTGCATCCACACCTCCAGAAAGATACCTGGGACTTTCTCTCCTCCACTCTACCCGGTTCCTCGCTGACGAAGCCGCCACCCAACATCGGCACCATCCTCCTAACCCACATCCCCCTCCACAAAACCTCCTCCCATTGCGCCGACAAACCCTTCACATCCCACTTCTCGGCCGCAGAAGGCGGCGGCATCCGCGAACAGAACCTCCTCTCATCTTCCACTAGCGAAGTGGTCCTCAACGGCCTCACCTCAACAGGATCCTCAGCTCTGATTCTCGATGGCCACGACCATGTAGGCTGCGACACCTTCCACTACTCACATCCGGAGACCTCGGGCTGGACGACCGAGCCCTTCTATCGCCCTCGACTGTCGCTCCGCCCCAACAATACGCACCTCCAGCACAGTCCTATAGACTGGGGCAGAAGCAGTGGAATACGCGAAGTCACTGTCCGGAGCATGATGGGGGAGTACTTGGGCAACGCTGGATTGTTGAGTGCATGGTGGGATGCTGGAGAGGAGAGGTGGAAATTTGAGTACGAGAGCTGTGCGTTTGGCGTGCAGCATATTTGGTGGGCTGGGCATGTGCTGGCGCTGATTGAAGGGAGTTTGGGGTTGGCCGCGTTGGTGAGAGGAGAGTTGGAGGGCAGGAGGACAAAGAGGGAGTTGGGGAGGGAGAAGAAGGCGCAATGAGCTCAACATACGTACCAGCTCCCGCGAGGACGCTCTCACCCTCATACATGCTTACGGCCACCAGACGTTAATTCCAGGACCCCGAAAGATTACGACCTGATAGACCGGCCCTGGGAAGCATCCCTCCGCTTCAAAAGAGCTAATGTGTGCTGCGAACGCTCGCGTCTCTCCTCGTCCTGCGTCTGCAATCAGACGCATGCTGAGGCTCTGGTGATCGAGGATACGACACCCGACCGCCAGCTTGCCTGCGCGAGACGAGATTGAGTGAGCTTGTCGTATTCTGCACCGCAACATCCTGGCTGTCTTGCTGCGGACCTGCGAACAAGGAGTCGCATTACGTCTGTTCGCCGACAAGCGCAAAGCCGATTCACACCGTCTCGCTACACACGAGCGAGAACTCTCACTCTGAAGGTGCCGACACCTGCCTGGATTACTTGTCCACATTCTTCCGCGGCCAGAGAAAGATTACAAGGCCTTGGAGATGCAGGTCAACACCGAGGCGGGACGCTGGCTTGGAGCACTACTGCTGCAGGCCATAGGACTGTCGTGTACGCATGATTGGCGTAGCTAGAACCAGAGGCAGGCTGACAACCCCGCATGGGGACCTGCCTCGCAAGCTGCAGTCTCCTT
>JAVRRP010000946.1:0-12643 GCA_036872775.1 Oleoguttula sp. CCFEE 5521 | reverse complement strand
TGAACCGGCAGCCAACACTCCACAAGCCATCGATGATGTGCCATCGAGCCCGTGTCCTGCCAGGCGAAAAGACATTGCGCATGCACTACGCCAACTGCAACACCTACAACGCCGATTTCGACGGAGATGAGATGAACATGCATTTTCCGCAAAACGAGATCGCACGAGCTGAAGCATTGAGTATAGCTGATACGGATCATCAATACCTCTCCGCGACTGCTGGGCAACCACTGCGAGGTCTCATTCAAGATCACATCTCCATGGGAGTTTGGCTGACGAATCGAGATACATTCTTCAACAGGGAGGACTACATGCAGCTACTATACGCAGCGCTACGCCCAGAGAGTGGGCACTGCACGACTGGTAGGCTCGAGACTGTGCCGCCTGCTGTCATGAAGCCGCAGAAGCTGTGGACTGGCAAGCAGGTCATCACTTCGGTGCTGAAGAATATCACGCCTCCTGCGCATCAGGGGTTGACGATGAAAGGCGTTTCGACGACTCCGGCGAAGCTGTGGAGTGCGAACTCCGAGGAAGCTACAGTCATCTTCTCAGAGGGCGAGCTGATGCAGGGCATCATCGATAAGAAGCAGATTGGTCCTTCAGGCGGAGGGCTAGTCAATAGCGTCTACGAAGCATACGGACATACCGTAGCTGGTCGACTACTATCTGTGCTTGGTCGGCTGTTGACGAAGCTGCTACACATGCGAGCGCACTCTTGTGGTGTAGAAGACCTAATCTTCACCCAAAAAGGTGAGAGCATGCGGCAGAAGGCACTCGCTGGAACGGAGAGCATTGGCTTCGATGTCTCTGCGAAATACGTCACGCTCGATCCTACCGCCATAAGTACTACTAGTCGTGAGCTGCGGCGGAGGCTTGAGGGTGTGCTTCGTGACGACGACAAGATGCGAGAGTTGGATCAGCTGACGAACACTTCTACTACATTACTGTCGACAGCCGTCACCGCCGCCTGTTTGCCTACAGCACTCACGAAACCCTTCCCGAAGAATCAGATGCAGCTTATGACTTCATCTGGTGCCAAGGGCTCAGGTGTGAATGCCAACCAGATCTCCTGTAATCTCGGCCAGCAGGTCCTCGAAGGTCGAAGAGTACCCGTCATGGTCTCTGGCAAGACGCTGCCCTGCTTTAAGCCTTTCGAGACCTCTGTCCGCGCAGGCGGCTACATCGTGGACCGCTTCTTGACAGGTGTGCGACCGCAAGAGTTCTACTTCCACGCCATGGCCGGGCGAGAAGGTTTGATTGATACAGCCGTGAAGACGAGTCGAAGTGGCTACCTCCAGCGGTGTCTGATCAAGGGCATGGAAGGCTTGAAAGTCGAGTACGACTCCAGCGTCCGTGACACAGATGGCTCCGTGATCCAATTCCTCTACGGCGAAGACGGGCTCGATGTCGCAAAAGCGAAGTATCTCAGCGACTTCACCTTCACTGCCCAAAACCACTACTCGCTTGTCGAAAGCTTCTCCATGGACCGCGACTTCGAGAGCATCCTCGATAAGGATGCGCAAGAAGCTACAAAGAACGCCGAGAAAGCTTATCGCAAGTCTGGCGGCGACCTCGGAGCCTCAGACCCAGCTCTGAGCATCTACAACCCATCACGACAAGCTGGTGCTATCAGCGAGAAGCTTTTCGCCAGTGCTAGAGATTACATGGACAACAACCCTGACTCTCTGATCAAGGATAAGAAAAAGAACATCGCAGGCCGACTGACAAAGAACGAGTTCCGCGGTATTCAGGATATGCGCTACATGCGATCTGTCGTTGAGCCTGGTGAAGCTATTGGTGTGATTGCTGGGCAGTCGGTCGGTGAGCCGAGTACGCAGATGACACTGAACACTTTCCATTTAGCTGGGCATGCGGCCAAGAACGTCACCTTGGGTATTCCCAGGTTGCGAGAGATTGTCATGACTGCTGCTACGAATATTGCTACGCCATTGATGACGCTGAAGCTGCATGATGAGATCTCGGCCGAAGAGGGGAGACGCTTTGCGAAGGGGATCAGCCGACTAGCGCTGAGTGAGGTTGTAGACTCTGTTGAGGTCAGGGAGAGTGTGGGCAAAGGTATCGCGTACGAGGAGGCCAAGAAGTACGAGGTCAGGCTGCAGCTGTTCAGCAGAGAAGAGTATGGGCAGGAGTATGCGATTACCGTGCAAGACGTGGTCAGTGCTATTGAGTTCCAGTTGCTGCCGAGACTGCAGGCCATGACTAGGAAAGAGCTGAAGAAGCGGAAGGAAGAGAAGAGTCTGAAGGGCAGTGCTCAAAGTGACGCTATGCCAGACATTGGCAAAAGCGCCGGCGCAACGGAGCAAGAGTCTGGCCGAGCCGCTGCAGAGCGCGAAGGCGGTGACGACGACTCCGACGATGATGGCGATGATGATGCCACGCGCGATAAGGCCAAGGGCAATCGCCAACAAGCCGGCTACGAAGCATACGAAGACGAAGAAGACGCCGACCTCGCCGCAAAAGTAGCCCAACGAGACGACGCCGCCTCAGACTCCGAGCCCGAAGATGAAGCCTACGGCGGCAGCCCTCGCTCTCCCAAGGAAGGAGAAGACATTGACATGGACGTTGACTCCCGCACACAGAAGATCCTGGCAGCTGACCGCGAATCCCGCATCAAAGGCAGCAAATCGACCAACGACATCACATCCTTCGCCTTCGACCCCATCACCAGCCTCTGCACATTCACGCTCGAATACGCAGCCTCCACAGCCAAACTCCTGCTCCTCTCGCTCCTCGAACGGGCCTGCAAAGAAGCTCTGATTCAGTCAGTGGAGAACATCTCCTCTGCAGCTTTCGACGAAGCGACGTTCAAATCCTCCAACGGCTCGACAAAACAGATCCTCACGGCGGGAGTGAACATTAAGGCAATGTGGGATTACCAACACATCGTGCCTCCGAACCACATCCTGCCCAACTCCACCGCTACGATGCTGCATACCTACGGCGTCGAAGCAGCTCGCTCAAGCATAGTCCTCGAGCTGAGCTCCGTATTCGCCGGCCACGGCATCTCCGTTGACATACGACACTTGACGCTCATAGCAGACTACATGACGCGGGATGGAGAGTACAAAGCTTTCAACCGCATGGGGTTCAGGGGCAATGTCAGTCCGTTCATGAAGATGAGTTTTGAGACTACGGTGGGCTTTTTGAGGGAGGCTGTGCTTGTGGGCGAGGTTGAGGGGCTGGCGGGGCCGAGTGCGAGGATTGTTGTGGGGAGGTTGGGGGGTGTGGGGACGGGAGGGTGTGGGGTGTTCGCTAGGGTTGAGGAGAAAGCTAAAGAGGAGGACGTGGAGGAGGGGAGTGATGCCGAGATGGAGGATTAGGGTATGCATAGGAAAGGCGCAGTGGAACATCTATGAATGTCAAGGCAATTTCGATTCCGACTATTGTGAATCTCGTCATCGCTTTTCCCTTCTCAATGTTCGCCGTGACGGCGTCATGCAAATGCTATGCGCACAAAGGGGTATCGTACAGAACGCCGCGCGCCATGCATGCCAGCACCATCTCGCATCTCTTTCCAATGCTATCATCTCACACCAGAACACCTCCATCTCAATCCTGGTACCTCTCGGAGAAAGTAACATGCGAGCTGAAGTCCTGCTTCTCCAGCACTTCCTTACCCTGCTGCCCAGCCACCCATGAATACGGCCGTAGACTGTAATAGTTCGCCTCGTTGACCAGCTTAGCGTACTTCGTCTTGACAGTCGGCCGCCTGCCAGCACGCTTCATGGTCATAGTTGGAGGTGTGGGGATGGTGAAGCCACCTTGCTGTAAGATTACTTTGTCGTCGTGTGTGCGCTGCGCAAGACGCTCCCGTGCCTCCAAGATGTCGACGTCGATGGTGTAGAGTGCCAGTAGACGGTGGACGTAGATTGTCTTCTTCTGGCCGTGACGCTTGACGCGGCCGATGGCCTGTGCCATAGTGGCGTCGTATTTGTACTGCGTCTTGCAGAGTAGGGGCGAGAGAAAGATGACGTGATTTGCACATTGTATGTTCGAGCCGGCGGCCGTCTCGCTTGATGCATCGAGCACAATAACGGTATCTTCGCAGTCGTCTGCCGCAAAGGCTCTGATCAGGTCTCCAGCTTGAGCGGACTCGTGCACCACAGTCGCGTCGATGCCAGCGGCTTCGAGAGCATGGGCCATATCTTCGAGCTGGGAGGCGTATTGAACGAAGAGCACGGCGCGATCTCTGAGAGCTCTGATCTCCTTCAACATCTTGACAGCCTGCTCAATCTTAGCGCCATAATTGCTGCTTGCGCCGATGCTCCCAAGTGCATGTGACCACAGCATGTGATGGTCTCGCATCGAAGCTTGACAGCCGTCTACAGGGCATATACTGTCAGGGCCATTGAAGTTGTAGTGATGCTCGCAGATGAGGTGGCCACATAGCGCAGAAACACCGCAACTGTCGTTCTTGTGTTCGCAGTCATGAACCTCACATCGAGACGTCTTGGGCAGGCGGACCACGTTTGCAATGAATCGCTTCGTCCGTATGGCGGTCACCAGATCCTCCGAGATCGTCCTGACTACAGTAGTCGTATCACGCTCTAGTGCACAGCCCAGCGCATCCTTGTCGAGCTTCTTGAGTCTCTCAGCCAACGTGCCCGTGATCTTTTTGATCTTACCGAGTTTCTCGAGCTCGGGAATCCACTGCTCGCGCGGCGCCTTCGTCCTGGTAGTGTCTATCGTCTGCTGTACAATATTAATTGCGTCGCCGTCGCCAAGAGAGAAGGGCGCTTTGGTAGAGTCTTTCTGCAAAGCCTCCGCCTCGAACGCCTCCAAGGCAGCGTTCTGTGCCTTCTGGGCTCTGCGACATGCTTCCTGCAGCGACATGACAAGGCGATCGATCTCAGCTTGGCCTCCAGAGATGAGGGAAGCTAAGCCATTCGGCAGCTCAACCGTGCGCTTGCTCATGTGCGTGCGGAGAAGAAGGGCGGCGCGCCGGGAGAGGACCTCTTCGCCATGGGAGTAGCCCTTAGAAGCGGTCCTGAAGCGTTCGACCTGCCCTGTGGTCCTCGAGTCCTTGCTGTCTTGCAGCACCATGTTTCGCGAGATCAGATCTTGCGCGATCTCCTTGTACATGACCATGTGATCACGATCAAGCTTGATTGGCACGAGTCGCTCCTCGACTGGGAGTGGCTCGCCGTCCATGACGTTCTGTCTGGCGAAGGTATCGAGGAACATTTGCGCTCGCTGGTAGATGTGGGCGTGCATGCTGTGCGACATCAAACGTTGGTTCTGCTCGAAGAGCTCCAAGTCTGTGGCATCCTTCTTGATGGCGTCTCGGCTCCCCTTCGTCATGGCCGAACTGCTGCTGCTGCCGTGTGCGAGTGGCACGCCAAGTAGGCCGGCTGTCTGCGCCACCTCATACGTGTCGTTCAGACATGGTGTACCCGAAAGTAAGTGGCGCTTGTCGGCTTGGATTGCTTTCAGCATGTCTTGTACCTGTGGGCTACAGTCATGGAACTCGTCAACGATCATGCGGTTGAACCAGAACATCTCAAAAAGTGGCGCAAGCCTGGTCGGTAGCTTCGCTGGTCTCTGCTCTTTCGTCGATGATTTTATCGACGCCTTCTTCGACGGCCGCTGCCGAGAGGCGGAGCCCCAGAACGTCTGCTTGCGCTCAGCCTCGACCTTCATATTGTACAGTCGAAGCCCGGACAGGCCTCCTTTCTCGAACTCGCCAAGATGCTTGTGAACGTACTGGCTTGCCAGGGCATGCCAAGCCGTGTAAGCTCTCCCGTTTTTCACGGCTGGTGCCGATATCACAACGAAGTCTGCAAGACGTGCAGCGTAGGATTCGTTCTCCAGCAGATTGCGGTTGACTACGATGATCTTGGCATCTTTGAAGTCATCCATTGTATATTTGTCGAGCATGGCCATACTCTTGATTCGTAAGACCCCACTCGTATAGCCAAATTTGTCGGCGGCTTCTGCGATCCACTGGTCCACAAGCGCCGAAGGCGCAATGATGAGCGTCGCTTTCGTGGGAATTAAGCCTTCAGCTTTGGAGCACTTCAACTGCCGCTGCTCGAGATCTCGCATGAGTGCCCTCTGCCCGTCCAGCAGATGCGCATGTATAAGGGCGAGACTTGTCAGAGTCTTGCCAAAACCCGGATGATCTGCGCAGATGCTGCCACGGACGTGAATGGTTGTAGTGGCCTGGACCTCTGCACGCCAGCATGTAAGCTGTGCCTCTTGCACAGCCTCCAGCTCGAACGGAGCTCCATCGTCGGTCTTCTGCTGCCTGAGCCATGCAAGCTGGGCTTTCTGCTGAGGCATGAGATCCTGAGGAACTCCCTTCATGCTCATCATCCCGACGTCACGAGTGTAGGGTCTGAAGACCGTCTTTTGTAGGCGGAAGGGCCGAACACGGAAGTCAGAGGCGTCCGCAATAGAATGCAGTCGCCAGCGCAACGACGTTGGCTGAGATGGCACGCGCAGGGACGCAATCGCCTTGTGCGCCATTGAAGCAAGATCAATGCCAAAGCTCAGAGTGGTCACACCGTTGGACGTGCTCGTCTTCAACACCAGTGGCTCGTGCTGATGCTTGACTTCGCGCTCGTACCTCGTAGACTCTTGTTTGTCTTCGATTCCAACAAGCCGATTATCCGAATCCATCGACCAACGCAAGGCCGGTCTTGTTGGCGAGCACGTCTTGCAGTCTGAGCTGACGGCCAATGAAAGGGACTGCCACTCGTCGGAAGGTAGATTGCGCCTCATCATCTCCAAGACCCACGCGTGATCAGCGAAGAATCTTGTATTGCTGGCGCTGATTGAGGACGTCTTCCCGACAGGCTCGGATATGCCCTGCACCTCACAACTAACGATTAGCTCGGCGCTTTGACAACCCAGCTGTGGAATTTTATCCCCGTCCTGCACCGGCAGTAGGACCTTCGCAGGCCTGATAGACGCAGAGAGTAACTGCTCAGTATCACGCCACAGCGCGTCTGAGGTGACGCGTGCGTCGCTGAATATGTCCGCCCCTGCCCATGGCTTCCAAGCTGGCTCAAGGTGAGCGACGCCGATCCGATGCTCTCCATAGTCTAGTCGCTCGTGATTGTGGGCGAACACAAAGGTATCAAGTTTCGCATCGCCTGTACGAGTAGGATCTTGGAAAAGGTACAGAGGCTTGCGAAGAGAGTCCATTCGCTTGTACAGACTGTCGTGAGCCGTGCCGCATCTTGGCAACGCAGTGTAGGTGCCGCTGATCAAGAGCTCATCTGGCGCATTGATACGCAGCTGGCTGGGAGCCGTCGGATTCTCACACTTTGGTAGCTTCAGCCTAGCCCGCCAAGTGGGCACCATCACACCCTGCGCCTTAATGCTGACACGGTACGTTGACGCAGGTAAATCGCGCCATTGCCACTGTCCTGCGAGCAATGAGGAAGTCTGGAGAACACAGCGAGCTATAGGCTGTCTCAACATCTTGCGCATGTGGTGATTGGCAGAAAGCGAGGTTGAAGGCATGGCGAAAAGACGCCATTCTGCCAAGTCGGCATTGAGCACAAGTCGTAGTTCTGCGGTGGGCGCCGTGTAATTGACAACCCAGTCTCTTTTCCTGGTGACGCTAGCGAAGCTGAAGTCTGACCGAAGTGCTTGGATGACGGCGTCGGCGTAGGCTCGATCCTTGACGCTCTTGCGGATAGTCTTGAGAAGCCGGTCCAGCTGTGTCACATCGAAGCCGAGCTGCAGCGGCACCTTCGACCGCAGGCTCTTCTCAAATGCGAGTGGACTGTCACGACCTAGCTCGTCCGCGAGGACGTAATCGTGAGCTGGGCTGCCCCCACACTTCACGCAACTTGTGTGCGCGCAGTCGACACACTGCTGGATGTCGGCAACGGCGACATCCTGAGCTCCTTCGCAGTAGCAGCGGCGGACAGAGCGAGCTGCCGCACTGGCTGCAGCCTGCACGTCGAAAGCTATCTCGTCCTGTTGCGCAGCCTTCGCCATAGCGTGCTCGGGCACCGGACGTATATCTACTGCTGTCTGCCGTAGCGGCGTGTAGACGTTCGCAGGAGCCGCACCCTTGACTTTCGTTGCGATTGCCGGCATGCCGTGAGTCAATGCACACAGTATAGCAGATCCAACCACAACCGAAGTCATGGCGTTGCCTGCCAAATCTTGTATCTCTGCCTGAGTCTCATTCGTGAAGGAGATTTTGTTGAGAGGTATGCCTTGCATCTTGAGTGTCTCCTCTGCTGTCAGAATGCGCGCTGCATCCGAAGCATAGAAGGCGCCGGTTGGATGAATACAAGGGCATATGCCGTACGAGCCTTCGCCTTTAGTGAGATCAATGTTTTGACTGACGTCGTAAACACGTGACTTGAATCTGATATCCTCCTCCTTTCTGGCTTTGCGAAGGACAGCCATTTCAATGTAGTCCCGCACACGGTTGACTATGCGCTTGAACCATACAGCAGACCCATGCTCCGGCACCAGTATCGCGCCGCTCTCTGTCCACTTGAGTGTCTCTCTCCCGCCACCAAGCCCTTCTGAATGTCTGGTGCTTGTGTGTCGCGTCTGACATTTCGCCCAGTCGACCTCTTTCTTGTTTACGACGTCGAGAATTTCCTGGGGCCGACTTCGAAGTTCGTCATTTGGCAGCAAGAAGTCTGCAACCGGACTACTCGCTACTCGCTGCATATGACCCATCATCGTGGACCAGGCATCGCCGGCGCCGGTCAGCTTTCCGCCCTGAGTGTTGTCGAACGCCACCACGTAGCCACGCTGTCGAGTCTGCGGGATGTAGAAGTTCTTCGTATCGACAAGCACGCCTGCAACTTCATAGCCCATGTTGCGATAGAAGTCCATCATCTGGTCGAATGGGGCGCCCGACACGTTTTCCAGAACAACAATCCTGGGTCGAGTCGCCTTCACATATGCCAGCACTCCGAACCAGGTTTTGCTCGACTCGCCGCCACCATCCTCGTCAAGGTCTTGTTGCCAGTTGTTCAAGTTGGAGAAGTCCTTACATGAAGTGCCAGCGATCAGAATGTCAACATTCGCGGGAACGGGTACCACAGCGTTGTAAGCCGTTGTCGCATGTGGAACGTCGTCCTTCATGGCCTCAATGAGCTCACCGACATCCCGGAAGATCAGTGCGGGACTAAAATTGCGTTGAATATAGGCTTGCTTGAAGGGCGTGATTTCGGCAGAGAACAGATGGTCGAAGTCGAGCGTGACACCTTTGCTCTGCAGAGCGTCCGCAATCATCCCCATCGCTAACAGGGGCGACTCAGTACCAGAGCACATTGTAGCTACCCGCAGCGGTCGGTGTAGTTCATTCAATGCGTCAGTCAGACCAAGACCGTCAGCTTTGAGGACCATGTCGGAGAACATCTCGTCAATCTCATGGATAGGTGGCAAGCTCGTGTTCACAGTTCCTTTGTAGGGAAGATACGAGACCATGTGCTCGCGCGTACCGCTAGTTGCAGTCCTGCCGTCCTTGATCTTAGCGGGTGCGCCATCTGCTGTCCGCTTCCGCTTATTGTCACGCTCAGCCTCGTCATCCATCATGTCGTCGTCTCTATCGGAGCCTTCGGACTCTGTGCCTTCTGCTGAAGCCATTTCTGAGGCATCCTCTTCGCTCTCTACCTCGACCTGTTCTGCATCGAACATGTAGTCTTCATCATCTTCCTCCTTCTTCGACTTCGACTTGCGCTTCGGCTTCTTCGATGACACAGCGTGATCGTCGGCCGCGAGCTCGTCCTCGGAAAGCTCTTGCGGTGCTTCGTATAGGTAGGAAGGTCGGTTGACTCTCCTCCTTGGCCTGCCAGTCTCGGGTGCTGAGCTGGTAGATGCGTCATTCATGTCGATCGAGCCGTCAGGTGAAGTACGAGATGATGCAGGGCCTTCGACTGGGCCGACTGATGATGTCGGGGATGACGCTGTGCTGCTGCTCAGCGAGGTATGCCGTGTCACGTTTGAAAAGTAGGGCCGAGGCGTAGGTCTCACGTTGCGGAATTGGCCGCTGGTGAAGGCTTCCAGTGCCGACGAAGCTGCTAGCGGAGCCGAGACAGTCGCCGAACGGAGGCCACCACTCCTGAAGCTTGCCAGAGCGCTCGAAGCGCCAGGGTTCCTTGTGGACGCCTGATGGGATCGTTCCGCTTCCTGCTCCGCACGCTGGGCTTCTTTCTGTGCGATCTGGGCTCTCTCATACGCACGATTAGCCCTTTCCCGCTCATGGTAAGGCACAAAGACTACGCCATGCGGCAACTTTGGCTCTTGGATGAGCGCCAACTCATTCTCTTCTGCGTGCACAATCTTTGCGCGTTTGCCTTTGCGCACTGTATTCCTGGACGTGCGCGCGGATGGCTGCGTGAAAGGTGGCCGGACTTCGATGCAGCTCGACCCTGAGTCGGAGTCTGCATCTTTGCGAACGTCTGCGTGTGACTGCGTGATCTCCAGATCTCTCTTGCGCTTCGGCATTGTGCTGACAGCTGAAGTATACTCATTCTCACATTAGTACTGACCCCCAGTGGTATGACATGCGACAGAAAGTGGTGAGAACGGAAACACAGTGGCAGGGTGGGGCGAAGCGCAAGGCGCATAGACAACTTTGCAGTGGTGTTGCAGTGGCATTGGGAATTTGAGGTTCGAGAGACGCGTAGAAACGCGCCAAGAGAAACTTTAGTCGCGAACATACCACCTGCTTAGATAAGGCCAGATCGATCTGGGTAACCAAGGGGCAACGTCGACTACAATGTCGGCACCATACCATCATGAGTGCGAGTGATGCAGCCAGTCCATGGAACGGCCGCCAATCGCACTTTACAGGTCTTGAAGGGCGTGCGGGTGAACGCCGCTCATCGTAGCAATGCACCAGTGCTCCTTTGCGTCGTTGAACCCGCACGGCGGCGGCATGTCGAGTCCTCGGCCTCTACTGCTGTCGAGTATGTTGAGACGCAGCGACATAAGTGTGGCCAATGGGGTGAAGCCTCCTCCGTGCTCTCCATACGCTGACAGCCGATGTAAAGGGCTGATAGTGGCATTGATTTGCAATCGCGCGTGCGAGCGAGCAGCCTATAAGTGAGCTCAAGTACGTTCCTAACGTGCCAGCAGGGACAGCACGACGTCGTCAGGTCGAATGGTGTACTGCGACGGGACGACCTCATCGCTGAGGGATGAGATGAGGTTGATTTGAAGTTGCCAAGCCCGACATGGACGCTGTGGAGCTCAACCAATGGCACGATTGACCACAAGGCTTCGATGTACAATCAATGATCCGGCGCGACCAAATACAGGCACTACCTCGTGCTCATGTCGAGATATTCACTACGCTGGATTGCAGCAACATCATCGCACTGAGAGGATGGCCGCTTACTACACGTTCGAGGACTTCTCTGGTACAGCGGCATTAAGCAACTCCGACAACCCATATGATGGACTCATCGAGACCTGTAACGACGATCCGGTACGACGCTTGAGCCACGAAAAGCGCTGAGAAGAATCTAGCCTGCTTTACATCGACTGACTGGATGCAGTCGAAGATCCAGGCTGTCTACGAGAAGCATCGCACGAACCGCAATGCCCAACAGAAGGCAAAGCTGCTTGCACCGAACTTCCCAGGCGTGGTGATCGACGAGATGCTGGCCAACCTGGAAACAGGAGGCGAAGACTGGAGACACTGCCTTGTGTTCTGGGCTCGACCGCCTGCAAGGATCCGCGAGCTGATTGCTGAGGTTCAGCGACAACTATTGCTGGCTGCACCAAGTATGCTGATTTATCAACGACCGAACCAGTACTACGCTGACATCTACAGACATGTGGATAATGCCGCTCAGTAACTTGCACATGACCGCACTCGAAGTCACGCACTCGCGAACAGAGCAGGAGATTTTCAGTCTCGTCGTTCAGCTGTCCTCTGCAGCCCCCGACATTGCAGACTACACACACGATCACCGCGCTCGCTTGATCAAGCCAGTAATCAGCTTCGATGCCCAAGCTCTCGCACTGTCTTTCCTCCCAGCCGCAGGAGAGGATGGGAATCACTACAGCTATCATCATCTGAGACGAGATGTCTTCAACAAAGTCCAGGCAGCAGGCGTCAAAGTTGACAGTCGCTATGTTGTGCCCTCAGGCCATCTCACTGTTGGACGCTTCATTACGAAGAGGGACTTCGAAGTTGATGGGGCCGTTGATCACGATAAAGTAGCGAAGCTTGTCGAGACCATCGAGAGCATCAACGCATGGCTTGAGGGGGAGATCTGGTCAAGTCCACAGGGTGAGTGGCGAGTAGGTGAGGAGAAGGGTCTCGACCATCGGCAAGGTAAGCTGTGGTATGGTGGCGGCGAGACTGTGTATCTCGGGAAGGGGTACTGAGTCGGTTCATCAGCGACGGGTCTGATATTTCCATACTGGGATATCACTTTGATGAGATTCCCGTGGGTAGATCTGACCATGTTCGAGCTTGCATTTCCGTGTCCCTGGTCTCGAACGAGTCACCGGACTGTCTCCTTCCTGCTACAGTTCCAGCCTCAGTTCACTTCACTTCGACACCTAGCTCTCGCCCAGGCTGCTGCGCCACACTGTCTCACTTGAGTGGCGTTTGTGCTGCAGCCTTACACAAAAGACCCCGCTAGCAACCAAATGACGTCTCATCAACAAAAGACTTCTGTCG
>JAVRRP010000945.1:0-12644 GCA_036872775.1 Oleoguttula sp. CCFEE 5521 | reverse complement strand
TCTCATACCAGTGCGGCAGTGCCCTACTACTGGGGCGAGAAGTTTGCGAATGAGTTGAGCGAGGACAAGTGGTTTGCGCAAGAATATCAAATACAATACCACCAAAAGCCTACAGAGATTCATCGCGTCCAGCGCCCTTACTTTACCATGTTCCTTGACGGTCTAAGAGCATACGATACAATCTGGCGTGTGTCATTCGAAGTGTAGTTCTCCAGTCCTGGTCTATCCAAGGAGACTATTGGCACACTGTGAGAGACCGAAAGAGACAAGCTTGCCAACTGGAGGAGGAACAGCTCGAACGCTTCACGAGGTGCCTAGGTGCGAAGAATGGCCAGGTAAATGATTGGCATCATGGTGATGGAACGAGCACAGGTGATGGTGTACGGTGGCGGTCAAGCAACACCTTTTAACAGCATCACACAGCGGAGATCGGTTGGTAAAAACGGTTGATGGGACCCTCATCGGAACATCATTACTTCCCGTATCAGTATCTTCTCGTACTCCAATCTGCGAAATCAACCCAGACTGACTCGATTTCCATGTTTCCCGACCCTTGTAACCCATCTCACATATTCAGCCACCATAATCACCTTCGTGCACGATCCTGGCTTCTCAAACTCCGATCTTTTCGTCGCTTGTTGTGATTCTTGATGGATCGAGAAAGCCAAACGCATCTTGCGACTGCTCGTCCTCACAGGGTCGGTCTCGTTAACTGGAAGAAGTATCGCTGTGGTTAGATGCTGGAGGTCGCCAATCAGAGAGCTTGTAATCGTTTTGAGGTTATTCTCACTGCGTGGTGACCGCAATGCCGGCATGTGGCTGGCTACGGGCAGGAGCACAGTAAGTGTCGTTCTTCTTAAGCCAATGTATCTGGCGCTCGTGAAGGTTGTCGGCATGGCTGCTTGTTACTAACACATTGGCTTCCTGCATCCCAGCACTAAGGCCAATGCCTTCTGCTTCGCAAGGTGGACCGGCTTACCGCGACGATGCGCTCGTCCCTGCTGTATTTATCTGTATTCGTTGATCCCTGGGTGAAGCTGATCACTCTAAGATTCCCTTGTCTTACGGGCGCAGACGACTGATCGTTGAACTTACCTCTTCGCGTGCAGTCCAACCACAGGGTACCACTCATCGATCACTTGCAAGAGAACACCCAGCTTTTTACTAGTGAGCCGTCGACTTTTGACTAAGTTGTTGAGATACCTATCCATCTGCATCTTCACTATGCGGTCATTATCCATTGCGACTTGTGGGCGTGTCTTTCACCGCGAGCAAGCATATTTCAACCCCCGTCGCGTGTTGACAATGATCAGCGCTGAAAGACTTCGTGTTCTGGCGACGACAGGGTTGAAAGCAGTAGACTCTTCTCCAATCAGTGGCCATGGGCTACTGTCTTGATGAAAAGATTGGGATGCCAAAAATTGATCACTATTGGCCCGAAGTCAATAGGAGTTGTTGCACGCTCATGGAGAGTTGCCTGTCCAGTCCTCACGTAGCAACCGATCATTTCCTGTAGTCACCCACCAATTAGCGAGTGTACAGAAAATGCTGTCCCGTAAAGGACGGTGTCAAAAATTCCCACACCTGGTGGCAGTCAGGTGTGAAGTGGTAAGTATGTCGGAGGAAGAAGAGAGTGAGAAAGCTGGGGATTAAATAGTCGAGCGAGGAGCAGCCAAGGAGCTAAGGCTCGACTAATGTCGCTTAGCGTTGGCATGGTGCTCGCTAAGGGCTTCCGATGACGATCCGAGAGCACGTGCCTGACGATGAGGACGCGTGTAAATCATACAGGACTGTGTAGCAAGATTTAGGTGTACCAGTGACCAGTCAGCGACTCAGCGTGAGGCTAATACGCCGTGAGATACGATCGACGGTCCAACTCCCAGCGCAACGAATGAGAATCGCGCGGCCAAATCGTTCGATAAGCCTTCTTGGTCGATCCTATGATCCTGAGCTCCCTCCAAGGTACGCATGTGGAGCCAGAAGGCAACGAGCGCAACCCCTCATGTACCTATACATCGACGCAAGCGGGCACAGGCACTTGTGAAACAGCAGCCCTGTCTGATGGAAGATCTGCGTCAACGAGACGCGAAAGAAGGATCATTAGATCGTCCGAGTCTGTCAAAATTATCCAAGAAGCAGCTCTGCTCCTCTACACCGCGTCGAGGTAGTGCGGTGTACTGGAAGCAGATTGACAGGAGTGGATACGATGTACTTACCGTTCCAAGGATCTGTGAGAAGCGGTCGCGATTGTAGAGTATATGCCGACGGTTTCCTCATGGACCTACACACGCTTCCTGGCAATGAAGGATCTCACCGCCATTGTCGGGCCGGGCATACTCATGGTTTCGGAGAACGAGACTAGCATGGTGATTCAAAGACGGGTCGTAGGCTGCGTACTACGCGGTATTCCGAGCATGAACAACTGAAAAATAGATTCGCCTTACCATGGAAGCTATTATCCCCATTGCTGGAGCATGTCCACCACGCGCTGATGTTTCCAAGCTGTGACTCGGAGACTCCTTCGAGTTCAATAGCAGCGACTATAATTGGCCAGCTCTGGCTGGCGGTAGGACTGATCAGAGAAGCAGCACGATTCTGGAACCCCAGAAGCAAGAAACCCAAGCTTGACCCAAGGTCGTGGTAGTCGGCTTTTGTGTGTGCTGACGCCGTTCAGGTGAGCTTTCACTTTCGAGCTGCGGTCAAGAATTTCCGTTTGCAGACAAACTCCACCCGGACTTTCGGCGAAGCTTGTCCACTCGATCCGACATCGCAACACCGGACACGAACAACATGCACAAGGGATTTCTCCGGCCCCGAAGATGTCCCATGAACTCGCGACATCCTGCATGACGATGCAGCAACATGGGTACAACTCCACTCGAAGGCGGGGACGGAGTGCGGAGATGGGAAGATCTCGTACCGAAAGGCGCGATTCGTGCTCAGGCACACAGCATCCACAACCTCATCTACTGTGAGAGTGCGGGCTCATCTGCCGCTTCTCTAGACCACTCGGGCTCCACCCCTCGAGCTTGTGACGTTTTGGTGCTTTGTTCGGTTGCACTGCGGGTGACCTGCTCCTGAGCGGAGATGAAAGCAAGGCAGAGCCAAGTGCAGATTATGTATAAAGTTCCAAGCAGTCCGCTCTTTCGGAGTAGCGTAGCCTGTGTAAGTGATTTCCTCTTCACGAACTTACCATGTTGACCTTACTTGCCACGCTCTTTGCGGTAGCCAGTGCAGCACCCAATGGACCACCAGGCTCCTGGCATGGCTGGCATGGTGGCAATGGCGGGTACGGTGGTGGTAACAATGGCGGAGCACCCAGCGCCCAGATCAAGAACGGCACCGTGACTGGTGTACACTCGAGCACCTACAATCAAGATTACTTCCTAGGTTGGTACTCATAGCGCCAATAGCAGCCTTGAGTCATCGTTGACAGTGTTCAGGTGTACCATTTGCTCAGCCACCGACTGGCGAGAACCGGTTCAGGATCCCTCAGTCCATCAACGCGAGCTACGGTACTTATGCCGCCACGGAGTACGCCCCATCTTGCGTGGGCTACGGCGGTGACGAGTTGACCTATCCCTTGTCTGAGGACTGCTTGTACCTGAATGTGGTTCGCCCGTCAGGCTACGAGCATCAGAAGCTGCCCATCGGTAAGGCGTCTAGTCTGTTCGCACCGCCATAACCGTGCACTTACGAGTCGACCTAGGTTTCTGGATTCATGGTGGTGGATTGGTCATGGGAGGGTATAATGATCTGACACACTGCGTATTTCGAGCTAGCTAACATTGCAAAGCTCCCGTGATTTGCGCTATAATCTGAGTTTCATCGTCGAAAACTCCGTCAAGATCGGCAAACCGATTATGGGTGTCAGCATCAACTACCGCAAGCAGGGCTGGGGCTTCTTGGCATCTGAGCAAGTCAGCGGCGCCGGTGCGACCAATATCGGCCTCAGAGACCAGCGCCTAGCTCTCCATTGGGTGCAGGAGAACATTGCTGCCTTCGGTGGTGATCCGGCTAAGGTCACGATCTGGGGCGAATCTGCTGGTGTAGGTCCCACGAATTACTATGCTCACCACTGCAGCGTTGACAGTGAGTAGGCCCTTTCTGTTGGTACACACCTGGTGGCATACAATGGTCGCGACGACAAGCTCTTCTCTGGCGCAATCATGGAGAGTGGCAATCCTGTCAACTACAATGCCTTCAAGTCGGTAATCGACTATCAGCCGATCTACGACAACCTCGTGAACGCCACTGGCTGCAACAATGCTATCGATACCCTCAATTGCATTCGCCTCGCAAGCTTCGACAGCATCAACAACTTCTTCAACTCCACTGCAGGATCTGGCTGGAACCCCATTGTTGATGGTGACTTCATTGCTCGCTGGGGCAGTGAACAGCTTGCAGAAGGCGCCTTCGTCAAGGTACCCATCATCGACGGTGCGAACTCAGACGAAGGCGGTAGCTTTGGTCCACGTGGCTTGAACACAACTGCGAAGTTTATTGCAGCGGCTACGAATGTCAGCAGCCGTGGCACTGTGATTCCGCCGCAGTTCAGCGATCAGCTCTTGGCAGCTTACCCAGTTGAGCCGGACTACTTCATCCCCAGTGTTCAGGAGAGCGGCCCAGCGTCATCTGACGCCGACGCACAGCAACGCCGTACAAACGTATGTTCTTCTTCGACATCGACGCCGAACCTTCACTGACAGAACCTCGATAGGCATACTATGGGGATCTCGTCTTCATCGCCAACCGCCGGTAAGTTTCCCCTTTGAATGTCTTCTACAAGGTATTGATGCTGACTATGATCACCTAGTGGCGCCGTCGAAGCCTGGACAGAGTATGGCGTGCCAGCATACAGCTATCGCTTCAACACTCTTCCCAATGGCCTTACCATTGTCGCTCACTTCCAAGAAGTTGCCTTTGTCTTCGACAACCTCCAGGGCCTTGGCTACGGCTATCCATGGGGTTCGCTGCCACCGTTCGCTGGCAAGCCGCAGACATACACCGATCTTGCGTTCCTCATGAGCAGCAGCTGGGCAAGCTTCATTCATAACGGCAACCCGAACTTCTCGCAAGGCAAGCCTTCAGGTCTGGCAAAGACTCCAGACTGGCCTGTCTATAGCCTATCGAATCCGGAGAACATCGTGTTCGATGTTAACGTCACTGGCGTTGCAAACGTCGAGCCGGACACTTTCCGGAAAGAAGGAATCCAGTTTATCCTTGATCACAACCTGTTGTACCATAGGTAGATATGACAAAGGAGATCAATAGAGGAGAATGACTGTCACTGAAGGAGTAGCAGCTTGCATGTACTGGCAGCTAAGGAGACAACGGCACAGACAACGCCAAAGATATTCCAGGGTACAAAAGCCCTTACACCTCCTCAACGATCGTTTCCAGCTTTGGTGCTGTCCACTTCGTCTTTGTCTTCCTATGCAATCATTAGTCGGTAGCAAAACTACGCGTGTCGATGATTGTTACCTCTTCCTCGCTGGGATCATGCGCGTCCAATACGCAAGCTGGGTCATCGTATACTCCCTGTCTTGTTGTATCTCACTGTTCATACGTGAGTACCATCACTATTGGACCTCAACTCCACCTTGTTGTCATCGGGATCGATATCACTTACAACAGGTCCCAGAACTTCTCTTCGGAGATGCGGAAGAAATCTCTGACCAGCCCAGTGGGGACCATGGTGATGGTGAGAGTTTGTATTGGATTTGGGCCTGGTGATGGTGAGATTAAGTGGTGTGAGATATTACACTGAACAGTATTCGACACCTACAATAGAAGTAGGTGCCTCAATAGACCTCCATCACATGCTATGTCCTTGCTCATTGCCCTACCACGTGAAAGCCATCCCTCCTCCGCTCCTGCCACATCAGCCCAGCAACTCCTTACTCCCAATGACCTTCACCCCAACCCCTTCAAAGTCCTCCAACACAACACTCACTGCTTCATTGCTCTGATCCACCGCCTCCGTAGCATCCCTCACCACGTACGTCTCCCATCCAGCCCTCATCGCATCCAGAGCCGTAGCCTTGACACAGTAGTCCAACGCCAGCCCACAGACATACACCCTCTCCACTTTCGCGTCAGTCAGTAAGCCCTTCAACCCGCTCATTCCCACCTCCGGCTGTCGGAATGGAGGCCCAAAAGCACTGTAAGACTCTACTCGTATGTCTTCGCCTTTGTTGACGATGTGCTGCAGTCTCGTCACGTCGAGTTCGGGGATCAACTCGCAGCCTCGGGTACCTTGAACGCAGTGATCGGGCCAGAGGGTTGTAGTCTGAGACTCAGGATCCGAAGACGTAGCGGCAGGATTGAGTATTGTATGGGTAGAGGTGAAAGGCTTCTCGCCGGGATGTTGCGAGGCGAAGGAACAGTGATTCGTAGGATGATGGTCGCGGGAGGCAATGGTGATTTTGAAGCGCAGAGACAGTAGAGAATTAATGAGCGGTGCGAGCTTGCGACCGTTCTTGACCGCTAGAGTACCGTGCTGGGACAGGCTATCAGTGGAGCAACACATAGCAAATCCCAAGGGTGGCGTACTGGCTCGCAGAAGTCTTCCTGCATGTCTATCACCAGAAGCGCCGAGTTCGGCGGCAAGGAAGGCATGGTGGTGTGATGGTCCAGTCGGATATCTTACAATTGTGATCCTGTCCAGGCTCAGGTCCGTCGTCCGTGGTGAATTGATAACACCAGCAACAAGCTCAAGTGCAACTTCAAGCTCACTGTTATGCGTAGCCCGGCGCTTGTGGTGAATTGATTGCAGTCAGAGATGGACGAGCCTGTCTCTCACTTGCACACAAGAATAAGGGCGACTGATGAGGTAGGAATTGAGGACGAAGGAAAACATTACATGTACCGCTAGACGAACGGAAGTCAAGAGCTATCGCCCATGCTATAATTTCAGTGCAACTTCGTAAGTCAGTCGACTGGATCAGTTTCAGGCGGCTTTGATATCATGTGTCAAGACTAAATGAGCCCATACGTACGGCGAAGGACTACAGATGGGCGGCTTATGCTAAGGAGCGTCCTTGGTCGTCGACTCCATCGCTTGGCAGCGGAGATACGTGCCGGGAGCTTGGTCGTACGGCCCGGCGTTGTGATACCTCCTGCAGATGGTGCTGCATGGCAGCATCTTGTTCCGCGTAGGAATGGGGATTTACTACTACAGCGAGTCTCATGAGGCGTGTACTACAGGGAGTGAGTGACGACAGAACAGTCAGCATACTCGCCCGCAACGACCCCTCACGACCTGCCTCTTGCGACTTAGCGCTGCTGTCAGCTATGGGAGGGAGGCGTATCCGCGAACCTCGAAAGGAAGCAGTACAGGCCTTCGGAAGGTACGGCCGGCGCTTTCATTGTCATTTCTGTTACTCTCCTAGTCCCACAGCATGCCCAACGCAGGCTCACCAAACACGATGACGATGGCTTCAGATCCCACAATACCAGTCCGCCCACCAGGTCAAGTCCGCCCATACCCCAAGCACACGAGTGAAGGCGACATTCCATTCGCGATCCCGAGTACAGGCGACAAAGCTAAAACCCATTACTGGCTGTGGGGAGATCTGAGCAAGTCGTCCAAGGTTCCATTGATATGCCTTCATGGCGGTCCCGGAGTTCCTCATAGCTACCTTCTGCCCATCTCCCTGATCTACGAAGACTATGGCATACCGGTGATCATGTACGATCAAGTGGGTTGTGGCGCGAGCACGCACTTCAAAGAGAAGAAGCATGATGCGACGTTCTTCAATCCGGAGCTATTCATGGCGGAGTTGGACAACCTGAAGTCGCATCTTGGGATCAAGACGTTCGACTTGCTAGGACAAAGCTGGGGCGGTATGATGGCTGGGCAATACGCTATCACGCAGCCAGAGGGTCTACACAAGGTCATTGTGGCGGACTCTCCAGCTTCGATGATCACATGGGTGAAGGTGAGGCGGACTCAAGCTTCCAAGGTTGTTTCAAATGAACCATGCTGACAATCTTACGAGGTCTGCGACAAGCTTCGGGCTGGCCTTCCCAAGGACGTACAAGAAACCCTCACGCGCTGCGAGAAGGACGGCACGACTGACACGAAAGAGTACGAGGACGCCGTCAATGTGTTCTACCAGCGTCACGTCTGCCGTCTGAACCCATTCCCGAAAGAGCTCAATGACTCTTTCAACGCTCTGGCCGAGGAAAACACAGTGTATGAGACCATGAACGGACCGTCCGAGTTCTATGTCACAGGAAGTTTGAAGACATGGACTATAGAGGAGGGCTTACGGCAGGTGACGCAGCGGACAGTGCCCGGAGGTATACTCGTGATCAACGGGCGATACGATGAGGCTCAGGATGAGGCTGTGCAGCCGTATTTCACCAAGCCGAGTGCGAAGGTGAAGTGGGTGAGGTTTGGACTCAGTGGGCATTGCCCGCAGCTGGATGAGACCGAGGATTTCATCCTTGCGTTGGGCCTGTTCTTGACGGAGGAGTAGAAGCCACAGTTATCTGCATGTTCTGCCCTCCACAATCGCCTTTGCGTGTCACTGAGCGGACTGTGTTATTCATCAGTTTTCGACTGGCGCACCATATACCTTTCGCTTTCGCCTCTCGTGCATGGTGTAGATCTCTGGCGAAAGCTCTGCAGTTGTCAATGCCAGCAGTGACACACCGCGCACGTCCCTCGAACCCAAATGCTCCACCCAAGCTCCCAGTACCTGGCAACATCATCCCAATCAGGCAGGCGACATATTTTCACCGTGCTCCAACCCCGCTGATTGTCAAGAGCCTCATCCAAGCCGCATGGCAGCTACTGTATGCACATGCCGGAATGGTACACGGCAAATGGCCTCTCCAACCCAGATCGTTGGGTCCTGCGGCGATCTAGCTGTGCATCGCCCAGCCCGGAGCGGACAGCCATGCAATGGCGATATGCTAGGCCAGGAGAGGCAGTTGGCGACTTCGCTCAAGCCTATGATGCGAGAGGACAGAACATGTAACTGTTATGTAGGTCCTGACCTGCTGCATCCTAACAATTCTTCATATGATCAGAAACTCAGATATCAATATACAAGATGAGGATTTCCAGCACCATCTCAGCATTGCTGGCAACAGCTGGAGCAACCTCATGGCAGTCCCTCCCAGGATCCAACTTCGCCCCAGGCCAACCATGGGGCTACGCACCCGAGGCCTCCTGGCCACCGACTTACAACAACGGCAGCGCACTCGTCCCGCAGGCGCCCGATCGCCAGACGCAACATCTGGTAGCGCAGGTCGATGCTGCCCGTCTCAAACGTACAGTCACCAAGCTTGTCAGCTTCGGGACCAGACATACCTTATCTCAACAAAACTCCACCACACGAGGGATTGGTGCTGCGCGAGACTGGCTGCTGAGGGAGATGCAGGGCATTGCTGGTGGGAGTGACGGGAACATGGACGTGTTCTTCAACTCGTACATTCAGCCTGTAGCGAGCAGGATCTTATTCCCTGTGAACATCACGAATGTGGTGGCGAGGATCAACGGCACTACTGATCCCAACAGAGTGTAAGTCCGTAATGCGGAGCGGAGTGTCAGGCACAATACTAATCAGATTTTGTAGATACGTCGTAACTGGCCACTACGACTCCCGCCGCATCGACATAAACGACTACACCAACGACGCTCCCGGCGCCGACGACGACGCCTCAGGCGTAGCCCTCGTCCTCGAAATGGCCCGCATCTGCGCCAAGCTCAAGCCCGCAGCCACTATGATCTTCGCAGCAGTAGCAGGCGAAGAGCAAGGCCTCTACGGCTCGAACAACCTCGCCGGAACTCTTAAGAACCAGTCCTTCAATGTCGAAGGAAATTGGAATAACGACATCGTTGGCCAAGGAAGTTTCCTACCTACTACGCCGATCAATCCACACACCATCCGGCTATTCGGTGCTTCGCTATTCTACCCAAACGCTTCCAGTACCAACCTCCTGCAAACCACGGCGTTGATTGGCGGCGAAAACGACTCGCCAGCCCGCAACCTCGGCCGGTTCATCGCTGAAGTCGCCGCCGGCGCAGTGAAGTACCTCGACATGCAGGTCGCCTTAATCTACCGCCCCGACCGCTTTCTCCGAGGTGGTGACCACCAGAGCTTCCTCTCGAAGGGCTTTCCCGCTGTGCGCTTTACGGAAGCCGTGGAAGATTACAAGCACCAGCACCAGGACCCTCGCGTGCAGGACGGCGTAGTGTATGGCGACAATATCGAGTTCGTGAACTTTGAATACCTGCAGCGAGTCACAAGGACCAACCTAGCGACTATGTGGAGTGCTGCTACTGCGCCAGGCATGCCAAAGAATGTCACGATTTCGCAGTCTGTGGGGGTGCCCGCGACCTTCCAAAACACCAGTCTGGCAGTGGTGAACAATTTGAGTAGGTTCAACTGGAATACTGGAAATGATACTTTGGTGGCGAGCTATGAATTAGTCTGGAGAGTCAGCGGAGCGTTGCAGTGGAGCCACTACCTGAATGCTGGAAATGTAGGGACTACCACGGTGGATCTGCCGAAGGATGACTTGCAGTTCGGTGTCAGGGCTGTGGGCAAGGATGGGAAGAAGAGTCCGGCTGTGTTCCCGCTGCCGTTGTAGACTGAGGGCAATGAAGAGATGTAGCGAGAGTGAAGCAGCTAGCCTTCACTGCGCTGTGTATTGTACAGAAATTGATCTGACCATCTTGAACCTTACCTTCCTCATTCGTAGCGCAGTACTGCCAGCGGCTCGCTCCCAACAGCTTTGTCTGCGTAGATGTACGAGAAGCCGTTCTTCGCTGCCTTGCACTCAAAACGTGCGGCTCAACCGGTGTCCACATTGAAGACGATCACCGCAGCTCTCTCCGCATTTCGAGGTACCATCATGCATCCAAGGGCATCACCGCGAGGCTGATCACAATGGACTTGACAGCGGTACATCCTCACTATGTCGATCACACGTGCCTGCGATGTTGGCCTTGCTTCATGCTTCTCGTACTGATGACCTGCTCGGTAAGGACATGATGCGCCTTATAATCACGGGGTCGCGACTCGACGTAGCGTACGGACTTGGTCTAGAGAGTGCTGTCGTTAACCATCCATAGATGGGAGTCTGGCCTGTTCCCTGACACGTCAACCCAGTACCGTCTGCATCTTCGTGTGCGTAGATGTCGAAAGATGTCGTCGAGTCGTCGATAGTGTTCGTTCCTGGGAAAGTTGATCGTAGAGCCTCTGTGTATTCGTACTTGTTGTAGATTCGATCGATCACGTCCTGATCGCTGTGCAAGATACATGGGTGCGAGAGTGGAAGTAGCTCGAAGATCGACTCGCACCTCCGTACTCCGCTCTTTCTAAAGTACATCAGAAGATCGGACAATCCCGTAGCCCCTCGCACGTGCCAGTCGATATCGACTGAAGTTCACTGACTCTTCCCTTTCTTGACACGAACAAGACATCAAGCAAGGTGAGCAAGATCCCATCGAGTCCTCGTAGAATGAGGACGCGTAGCTAACATCCAGTCCGTTGATTGAAGCAGACACGACGACAACTCGTAAGTGAAGACTCCGATCTGCTGGCAATGAGGCAATGGACTGATAACTGACATGGTATAGCAGATCACCCCCGCAGTAAGTACGCCCATTGTTCCTCGACGAGACTCGATAGTCGATAGAAGATGCAAGGAGATAGTGTAAAAGGACGAAACTGATTGTATACTCGACAGGTCACAGCAAGTCCCTCTCCCTCGACTTCGTAAGTACATTTGCCGCCAATGAGCACATGAGCAAAGGCCTTTGTACTGACTACGTAGCTAGCAACATGTGCCAGCGTGGCGTTGCCCACGCGTTTGAAGATTGCCCGCACGTGCACGTGCTTTCCGTGATTCCTTGTGCTCTGGTGCGCACCAAGCACGGGTATAACACCGCGCAGTGGTATGCGTGCGTGTTCACTCGCGCGAGGCGAAGCGTGCTGTGGCCGGGGGTGTGCTGGGTTTGTGCATTCCCGCCGCCACCAGCTGCTCCAGGCACTTACTGAGGTACGTTGATTCACGTTCTATGTTGACGCGCTCGGTCGATCGATGACCTAGAGCGCAGCATACTCCAGTGAGCACAGCACAGCACAGCAAGCATGAAGACCGTGTCTCCTCGGATGCTGGATTTGGCTTGAGGACCTTTCGACCGTGCGACAGCTGCAAGAGGTACCTCGACAACAACCTGTGAGAGCGCGTTGCTGGCAAGAGCCATTGCTTGAGCTCGCACTGATGGCCATGCTCTCGGTGGTTACCTCCATCCGCGAGTGGCCGTGTGTGTCAAGACATTGCAGAATTTGGGCTGGTCACCCTGCGTGGAGAGACTTCTGGGTGGTCGACTTCACCGTGACTCCTTAGGCTCTCGTCGAAATATCACGCTTGACAACGGTCATACCATGCACGCCCGGACGCGTATCTGCCAAGAGGCAAAACCATCGAGATGAGCAACATGTACGAAACCTTTAGACAAGTCCAAGAATTCCAGTCAAGACAGATCGACATATCAAGTCAGGAGAAACGCCAAGCCATCACTCGCGACCCCGCGGATGTGACGTGTGACGCGTACGGAGCTCTGAATCTAGCAACCGGCCAAAACGGCCAAAACGGAAAATCCCGAAAACCGCGGATTC